>JAOEHK010028767.1:0-25367 GCA_025447835.1 Labidoglobus nevermanni | reverse complement strand
ATAAGTTCTCTTTTAATTTTTCATATGCTCCTGACAGCAACATTTCTAATTCCTTAAAAAATTCAATCTCTATCTCATCAGATGTAAGAACCATTAGCAGATGTTTTATTAACTCTACATCATTTGACCCGATTGCCTGATAAATTGCTTTTTCCCTATCCTCTTTCAAATCATAAAATTCTGATGAATCACTAAGGCTAAATAAATAGTTTGTAGCTTCTCCAGAAACATAGGCAATACTAACTTCTCTTAGTGGATGATCATCATTAAACTGTTCTAGTAACTTACTATCAGTAGTTTCTTCTATTGCAACAGCCACTTTACTCAACTTCTTTAGTTTATCTATACCGTCTCTTGAATTTTTAGGTGTATTTTTAACTTCGTTTAGCACCTCGCTATAAAGGTCTTGTTTCTCCTCACCGCTTAATAACGCACAATGCTCCTTTAACTGCTTGGGAGTTTTAGATAGAAATTTTGCTAGCATAAGCTACCTCCTCTCAAATAACTTTTCAATGTCACTTAGTTTCATTTCTATATAGGTCGGTCTCCCATGGTTACATTGACCAGAATATGGTGTTTCTTCCATTTGTCTTAGCAACTCATTCATCTCTTCCAATTTCATTTTTCTTCCTGCTCTAATTGACCCATGGCACGCGATTGTAGCCAATATTTTGTTTACTTTATCTTCTATTGGCAGCGTATCTTCTATCTCCGTTAACCTAACAGCTATATCCATAAGCATCTCTTTCACGTCTATCGCCCCCAAAATTGCAGGAATTTCCCTCGCTATAACTTTATTTTCTGATTCGATTTCAATATCAAAACCCATTTCAAAAAGCTTATCTTTATACATTTCAACCATCTCCATTCCAGCTTGGTTTTCGATTTTAACCACTTCAGGAAGAAGTAATTTTTGTCTTTTTATGCTTGTTTTTTGTTTTAAATACTCATAAACTAACCTCTCATGGGCTGCATGTTGATCTACTATAATTAGCCTATCTCCAGTCTCGGCAATAATGTAAGTATTGTAGACCTGACAGCGTGCAAATCCTAGAGGGCGGTTCTCTATCAAATCAATTTGTTCCCTTTCCAGAACCATAGTTTCCTTTTGGGGCGAAGATTTATCTATACCTCTATACTTAAAAGTTTCTGATAAGCTTTGCTTTCTTTCTTCTGGTGCATTGAATTCTTTCATTAGACGATTTTCTAAAAGACTTGGTCTCTTCTCGTAAAACTCTTTTTGATTTTTTTTCTCTCCACTATTAACCTGCTCTTGGCTTTTACTAGCATCAAAAAGTAGCTTCTCTTCAACACCTTTACACTCAAGACCACTTGCTACAAACGTGCCTATTCTCTTCGATAATGCTTTTATTATCCCTCTTCTCACTATTTCATATATTAGCCTCTTGTTCTGAAATCTTACTTCTGATTTATTTGGATGCACATTTACATCTACTTGGTCGTATGGTACTTCTAAATGCAACGTCGCAAAAGGATATCTATCGCTTGGAATAAAGTCATGATACGCGTACCGAATTGCACCAGCCAGTAGATTGTCCTTTATTGGTCTGCCGTTTACAAATGTATAGATCATATCAGATTTACCGCGATTGACAGTCGGTTTACAGATGTGTCCTGTAAGTTTGACACCGTCTTCTTCTTCATTAATCTCCAGAGAATTGTTTTGAAATTCCTCTTTCATTTCACACAGTCTGCTGAATAACGAGGTTTGCTTAGCGTATTTTAAAAGCTTCTTGTTACCTGAACTGAGAGTAAATCCAACTCTATAATTGATCATCGCTAAATTGTTTACAATATCAACAATGCTTTGAGTTTCTGCCCTTTCAGTCTTTAAGAATTTCAGCCTATTTGGTGTGGCAAAAAACAAATCTCTTACTTCAATATGAGTACCTTGTAATAAGGAACAAGGCATAATCTCCCCTATTTTTTCCCCACCCTCATACCTTATAGACCATGCTTCATTTGTTCCGATTGCTTTAGATGATAACTTTATTCTACTTACTGCTGCTATTGAAGGTAGAGCTTCCCCTCTAAAGCCAAGGTGTTTGATTTCTATTAACTCATTATCACTTAATTTTGAAGTAGCATGACGCATAAACGCAAGTTCTAAATCTTCCTTTTCTATTCCATTTCCATCATCTGCCACAGTTATAAGATTACGCCCGCCACTTTCTATTTCAATCTCTATTTCTGCACTTCCAGCATCTATTGCGTTTTCCACTAATTCCTTTGCTACACTTGCTGGCCTTTCTATTACTTCCCCCGCTGCTATACGGTTTATTGTTTTTGTGTCTAAAAGAATTATTGCCATAGCACCTTACCTAAACTTAGAGTTTCTTCTATTTTTTGCTGGTTTCTTGACCTCACAATCTCTATATTTCAGCTTTTTAGTTTCCTTTCTAGCAAGTCTATCAGCTTCCTCATTATGCACATTACCATTGTGAGCCTTAACCCACTTCCAATTAACATCATGCTTCAAAGCAGCTTCATCCAGCTCCTGCCATAATTCCATGTTCTTTACTGGCTTTTTATCGGCTGTCTTCCAACCATTTGTTTTCCATTTATTGATCCATTCTGTTATACCCTGTTTAATATAAAGGCTATCGGTGAACAAAATAACTTTACAAGAAGTTTTCAACATCTTTAGCCCGTTAATTACAGCCTTTAACTCCATTTTGTTATTTGTTGTGTTTTCCTCACCACCTGAGATGCGTTTTTTGATAAAGATACTTTTATTTTCATACATTGCTACAACTGCCCAACCGCCAGGACCAGGGTTTCCAGAGCATGCCCCATCCGTGTATATTATAACCTTCTTTTTGTCCATGTTAAAAGAATATAGATTTAACATAAATTCTCTACTGAAAATGTTGACGTTAAACTTCAAGCTCTCTATCATGTAAGAGTGTGGGAGGCTAATAAACCTGTCCTCGCGATGGTTGGAAATCGTATTTGAGCTTTTGGGCTCGTTTTGTCATTAGGAGATTGGCTTCCCACACCATAAAAATGGCCCTCTGAAGCCGCTAAATTCATGGCATCCATTCCCTGGGCTTTAAATGGCTCTTACAGGTGGGTTGTCAAAAGAGGTATAAAAGGACACCCGAAGCCTAAAATGCCATTCTCAGCTCATCTATGAAGGTCTTTTTTCATCAAAAACTTAACTAAAAATCGAATATTCCTTCAGAGATGGCTTTTTCTTGACTATCATCATCGGCCATGAGAAAGGTGAAATGAGAGCTAAAATAGCAGCAACAAAGTCAAGGCCGGTAGATATTATGGCCCAAATTATTGGCCTTTCTCAAACTGAAATTATACAACTTCAAGAATAAATAGCACGAGAACTTTGTAATCTTCCCTGTTGATTATTCACTGTTACAACACGTAAATAAGTTTCAGGACTGTCATCTGTATCTTCCAGTTCAATAACATTCTGTTGTTGAAGTGATACGTTATCTAAGAAAGTGGAAGGAGTTTTTCTAACTTTTTTATGTAATATATTAAATATCTTATTTGGCGGATTGTTTTTGATAAGATTGCCTAAGTAATCTGTTTTGTTCCCTGCCTTATCAAAACAAAGATCATGCAATTTTTCAAAGGTAGAACAAGTTTTAGTTCCTATTCCATATAATATCTTAGATAAATTTTTCGGCGTAAAAAGCTCCCCATCGGCTAAGAAGTGATTTAAGTAATTTTCTTTATTAAAACAAGATTTATGAAAATTTCTTAAAATAGAAGCGGCATTATTTCCTGCCATGGATAATATATTGGATAGATCACGCATCCTAAAACCTACCTTATAGAAATCATCTAAAAGCTTTGTTCTATCTCCTGTCTCATCGAAACAAATATCATGAAAATCTTTTAAAGCAGAACAAATATTAGCTCTTGCTCCATGCAATATTTGAGATAAATTACTCGGTGTAAAACCTTCTTTCTCATCCAAAAAACGATTTAAATACTTTTTTGTTTCTCCTATAAAGCAAAAATCATGAAATTTTTCTAAATTATCCGTTGCTCCACTCAATATACTGCATAAATCACACGACCTAAAACCTATTTTATCGAAGTCATCTAAAAGCTTTGTTTTTTCCCTTTTCTCACTAAAACAAACATTGTACAATCTTTTCAAAATAGAGGAAGCACGAACCCCTGCTTTACATAACATACAAGATAAGTTACTTGGTGTAAAGCCTGCCTTATAGAAATCATCTAAAAGTTCTGTTCTTTTTCCTTCGTCATTAAAACAAACACTATGTAATTTTTCAAAAGCATCTTTAGTGTTAGAACCTGCTCCACCTAAAATACTGGATAAGTTATACATTGTAAAACTTTTCCCCCCATCTTTTTTCTCAGTAAAATGCTTTAAATGCTGTTTTTTATTTCCCTGCTTATCAAACCAAAGGTCATATAAGTCTTTAAAAGCTCTTGCAGTATTAGATCCTGCCCCATCTAAAATACTGGATACATTAGCTAGATTTATTCCGTTTTCTTCTAGAACTTTTAGACATTGTTTTTTATTTCCTTGCTTATCAAACCAAAGGTCATATAAGTCTTTAAAAGCTTGTGCAGCACTATTTCCTGCTCCATGCAAAATACTAGATACAGTAGATAGATTTACTCTTTCCTTTTCTAGAATTTTTAAATATTGTTTTTTATTTCCTTTTTTATCAAACCAAAGATCATATAAGTCTTTAAAAGCTTGTGCAGCACTATTTCCTGCTCGATGTAAGATACTAGACATATTAGCTAGATTTATTCCTTCTTTTTCTAGAGTTTTTAAACATAGCGTTCTATTTCCTTTTTTATCAAACCAAAGATCATATAAGTCTTTAAAGGCTCGAGAAGCATTAGCACCTGCTCCACTTAAGATACTGGACATACGAACTAGATCTACTCCTTTTTCCGCTGGTTTTGTTAAATACTGTGTTTTATTTCCTTTTTTATCAAACCAAAGATCATATAAGTCTTTAAAAGCTTGTGCAGCACTAGCTCTTGCTCCATGTAAAACGCTTGATATACTAACTAGATTTATTCCTTCTTTTTCCAGAGTTTTCAAGTATTGCATTTTATTTCCTTCTTCATCAAACCAGAAGTTATATAAGTCTTTAAAAGCTCTTACAGCTTCATTTCCTGCTCCATGCAAAACACTAGACATATTAGCTAGACTTATCTCATTTCTTTTTAGAACTTCTAGATATCTTCTTCCTTCTCCTTTAATTAAAAAATTTAAGAATTGATAAAATGAGGATGTTCCTTCTCTGCCAACTACACTTCTAGCAAATTTGGTTTCTTCATCAATATTTTTTTGAATTTTCTGATAACTAGACCTATTATTTTTTATATCTCTCAAAAGCTTTTCCATTATTTCCTTTGTAATAGGGCCAAATTCATGAGATTCTAACCAACGTAATGCTATTTCATGTAATTCTTTATAATTATATGGAACTTTATTAGACTCATTATCTTTTTCTACTGCACTTTCAATAATGCTGTTCAGCTCTTCTCTACTAGGCTGATTTATTGCGAATACTAATTTATCTAAAAATACTTCTTTCATTTCTTCCTGAGAAAGTTTTCTTTCTTTTCCCACTTTCTGTATAGCAGACGAATATTCTAATCGCTTTAAAAGTTCTTCTCTTGTTGTTTTATCTTGCGAAAATTGATAAAAACCACACCCTTGCGTATTATCGTTCGTAAATAAAAAGTCTTTTAACATGTCACATACTTCCATATCTATACTATCAAATTTTAAAGGATAAAAACCTTTAGATCGTACTTTTTTTAATTCCTTTTCTTCTGTGAGATCTAGATCTGCATTAGTGTAGATAATAAAATATCTCATATCATTTTTTAACTCTTCAACAAAAAGAGAAAAATGCTTATTAATAGAAAACGTATTCTTTCCTTTCTGTTTTCTGGAGGGAAATAACTGACTATAACAAATATTACTATCTGCGTTATGAGCCTTTACGTAAGCAGTTCTATCCTTATAATTGATAGTAATGTCATTAGATGTATCATAGCTTTTTTCTTCAAGATTTATGGAAAATATATTTTTATGTAAAAACATGTCATGCAAGAAAAGCATTAATAAATTAAACTCGTATATAATTTTAGGTATATAATTCTTAAGTTTTCCTGGAGCTATTAAATCACTTAATACTTCTTTTTGTAATGTTATATAATCGTATTGAACTCTACTATTTTTTTTTATTTCATCTTTAATGATGCCATTCAGTTCTTCTCTATTGGGCTGATTAACCGCAAATATTAGTTTATCTAAAAATGCTTCTTTCATTTCTTCCTGAGAAAGTTTTCTTTCTTTTATTGATTTTTGCACAGCAAATGAAAATTCTAATCGTTTTAAAAGTTCTTCTCTTGTCGCTTTATCTTGTGAAAATTGATAAAAACCACGCCCTTTCGTATTATTATTTGCAAACAAAAAGTCTCTTAAAATGTCACATTCTTCCATATTTATGCCGTCAAATTTTAAAGGATAAAAATTTCTGAATTGTCCTTTTTTTAATTTCTTTTCTTTTGCAAGATCCAAGTCTGAATTGGTATAGATAATAAGATATCCTATGTTATTGAATGAATTATCTAATTTAGAGATGAGATGTTTAACAAAACTATCAAAGTGATTATTAATGAAAAAAAAACTTCGTTTTTCTTTAGTAAATAACTTAGTATAACTAATACTATTATCCATATAATATTCGTCTACATTTTCAATTTGCACATGGATGGACTTCTTTTCATAACGAAGAACAATACTACTAAACTTATCAATTTCAGAATCTTCAAATGCTAACGATAATGAAGGATATTTATGTTTATATATAGACTCCCTAAGTAAGCAAAGCACTGACAAGTCTAATTGATACATAAGTCCAATCAAATGATGAGGAATGCATCGATTAGTTTGATAAGCATTATGCGATTCATCCTGTCTAGATTCATCTTGTAAATCACTAGGAAATTCTGAATCTTCATTACTAGTAACATTTACATCCATGCGTGCCCTTTTTGGTGCCTTATTATTTTTGTCTGTAGCAGAACGCCCACGTTTTCTACTCGTTTCACGATTTTCTTTACCTGGGCTCCTTGAATGACTACCTTGTTTGTGTGAGAAATTTTCAATATCTTGTAATGGTGTAGAAACATAAGATTGAGAAATATTGTTTGAGCTTGAACCCACTACATTACCGTAAGCTTCCTCTCTAGGAACTTTTATGCTTTTATTTATATCTTTTTCAACCTTACTAAGAAGTGGTACAAAATGGTTTCTGTAATTCACTATATAAATAATATTATTACCTGTACCTACCTTATCTTTAGTAACATTTAATCTATCTACCTGTTCCTCCCTGAGTTCTATAACTTTAATTTTAACTCTATATTCCTTACATATCATTTTTCCTTCAATTTTAGGTCTTCCCCATATGGGACACTCAGTTTCTTGAGCTGTCTTCTTGATATCCTTAGAATATTTTTCAAAGGTTTCTTCATCATTTATTTTATCCTTTTTAGTCTCTGGATCCCATATGGGACCATGTGGACCTTGCAATGCAACAAAATAGCCTCCTTTTTCTGCATCTCCTATAATTCTATCTTTGTATTCGTTAGCATGCTTCGTACAATCCTCTCTCAATGACTTTACATTAAAATTTCCTTTATTTGTAATGAGCCCTTTGTCTTTTAGCTCATTCAAGCCTTGAGCAACTGAGTCAAAAAAGCAATCTCCTTTACCTACAGCAGCTCCTATCTTAAAGCCTTTAGGCAAATTTTCTCTTAGTTTCCCTAAAAGCTCTTCAAATTCTTTTTTTTTCTCACCTTCCCCCTTGTTTATCTGTTTAAAAATGCGAATAGGATCTCTAGTCAGTAAAGTGTTATCACTGCTTGAACATTCTGATGCTCTACTGGACGAATAGTGCGACGCTAACATGAACCCCCATATTTTGAACTACTGTGTTAAATTATTATGTAATCAATCAGAAAAGCAAGATATTTTTATGCATACTTTGGTATTTTATTTCCAGGGTGCCTCAATTTATGCTTTTGCACTGGACTGATGAAAAAGCTTAACCATTAGATTATGTTTCAGCTACAAATTTATCTGATCTTTTCTGTTATCCCCAGATTAACTTTTATTAATTCAGATTGTAAAAAAATTTAAATAGTATAACCATTTCCAGCGCCCAAAACCAGTTGTTGTAAGAACCGTTCGTTCCGGGATTGTGAGGTCTGTCGTTGCCACTCGTTATTTAAAGTTTATGCATTAAGCTTGACTTGTGTTATTTTTTTGCTACTGGTTAATTTAGTATAAGTTTAAGGTAAACTAAGTGGATAAGAAAGAAAAAGTATACCTACTTAAAGTTTCTCTAAACAAAAAAATCTATCGTGAAATAGCATTGAAAGGTACATCCAGCCTTTATAAATTTGCAGAGATTATTATAGACGCTTTTAATTTTGAATTAGATCATTCATTTGGTTTTTATAGTAACATAAATGATATTTATGAAAGTAATGAAGTATACACTTTATTTTATGATACTGATTCTAGTTTGACTGTTATGCCTAATGAAAAAAGCGTCAGAAACTCTTATATCTATAAGGTTTTTGAGCCAGGTAAAAAAATGATTTTTCTTTTTGATTATGGTGATAGATGGGAATTCTTAGTAGAATGTTGTGATGTCATTAAAGCAGAAGCTGGAAAAAGATATCCAAAAGTTACTAAAAGCAAGGAGAAGCTCCTCCACAATATCCCGACATAGAGTTTATTTGATTATACATTGGTTGTATGGTGTAATCGTAAGGATTAGGTGTCAGAAAATTTTATCCACTGTAAACATTTAAATTCAAAGGGTGTAAAACCATTAAAAGTTTTAAGGCATCTGTTTAGCAGAGCTGCAGAAAATGGTTAAACAAGCAAAAACTCAAACAGAGGCTCAAAAATCAATGTCAGTGAAGTTAAAATGGAAAGGAAAAACACTTATCTCTAAAAAATACAAAAATTATGCTTGTATTAGCTTTTACTTGTGCTATATATTATACATAATATTTTTACAGGTTAAGGGGGTAGAGTATGTTAACTGAGGGTACTACAAGTGAACAGGTAAGTTTAGAAAAAAACAAAACATCTAGAGAGTCAGCAAAAAAACAGCTAGAAGAGAATTTAGTTGAATATGAAAAAGTAAAAGGAGGCTTATTTATGTTTCCATATGATTACTTTTTATTCCAAGATTACTCTTCGACGAATGCAGCAGGTATAAGTAATGAAAATCTATTACCATGTTATAGTGGTTATTCTTTAATGCCAATGGATAAAAATGAAAAGAATGAAGATTTATTTAATAATTTAATGCATGTATGTTCTGTAAATACATCTGACTTGACACCAAGTGAAAAAGAATTAAATGAAGAATTATTAAGTATTCTTAACACCTCTCCATCTTCTGATAAAGAGAAGGGGTATGCTAAAACGCTTGAGAAGTTCTTAGAAAAAAATAAGAGCAATCAAAGTTTAAAGAATGTTCTCAACTTTCCAAGAGGAGAATCTAAGCTTACAGTATTGCATGTGTTGTCAAGTATTACTTGGAAGAATGAAGAGTACTTTTATGCTATGCATTTACTGTTAAAAGCAGAGGCTAATCCTGATGTGCAAGATAGTGAAAAAAGAACACCATTACATTATGCTGCTAGTGTTGATAGTAGTGATGCCATAAAGTTGCTCTTACATAACAAGGCCATTCCAGATATAAAGGATATACAAGGGAAAACCCCACTAGATATTGCAAATGATAAGCATTACTACCATCTCCAAAATTATTTTCTTACTTCCCAGCAAGAGAATTTGGCTAAAGAATTATTTTCTAATATCGCTATAACGAATGTGTATGACTCAGATAGAATTGTTAATCTCACTAGAAACCTGAAGAAATTCTTGGATAAAAACAGGAGTAATCAAGATTTAAAAACGGTATTAAGTTTGCGGGGTGAAGGAGGAGAGCTAAAGGTATTAAATTATATCATAAAGAATACTTTTTGTTCTCTCTCTTCACCAGGTGTTAATAAAGAAGTAAAAAACTCATTTAAGTTAGAATTAGAAAGGTTGATTTCAGAAATAAAGGCAGCTAGCCAAGAGTTACCTTATGAAAGGGAAGAGTGTTTATTTAAGAGCTTATGGAGTAAATTAACACCAAATCAAAGGAAAATACAGGATGAATTTTTAAGGCAAGTATGTACAGCTCAAAGTATGAGTCAACTAGAAAGCATTATAGATGAAGCTATAAATTCTGGAATAAGGTTTAATTTCCCTATTCAGTTAGATCATGAAATGATGAGTGAGAGTACGTATAATTTTGTAGATATTATAATGACGCGAATTAAGAAATTAGAAAAAGATCCTAAGGTCATTAGCAATGTAGTATGTAAATTAGTGTCAAGAGGAGCAGTATTCTATAACGAGGATAGTATGAATCTAATTAGTGAGTTAGAGTCAAATTTTAAAGACCACAAAATCAATATGGTGAAAGCCTATGAAGATTATGTAAATCGTACTTTAGATTTTATGGAAATTGTTAAAAGTGCAACTACTGGTGAGGTAAAAGATGCAAAAGTAGATAACTCAACTCTCTATTTGGAATATTCAGAGGACAGCACAATACATCCTGCAAAAGTTACAGGTGGAGCAAGAGACCTAGGACTAACCCAGGGAGAAACAGGATATGGAAGAAATGTGATAAAGATCGGTAAAAGCGAGGTAGAAATTATAACGGCAAATGATATAAGGTATTACACTAACCTCACAGATGGTAGTGATATAGTATTAATTTTCCACACTAGTCTAGGGAAATTAGAAGTAAGATTATATCCTGACAAGCAAAATAAAGATCTAATAACGGTAGAAGTAAAAGATCAAGAGAAGTGGAATAAATTAAAAGACTGTAACGAAGAAATAGGAAAAAATTGCTTACTTGGTAGGTATGCAGTGTGTGATGCTATTGAACAAGGATATTTTGAAAGGCTTGGAAAACCACATCAATCTTCTGAAAAAATTACCCTACTTAACGAACAGAAAAAAGGCGGTTGGTGTGAAAGAATAAGTATGGTACCAAGTTCAGAACAAACAACAGGCCGTTCTGTAGGGTAAAGTATTCAAAGCCCATAGATCACTTATTTAACATCTTAAGGGGTCTTGTAAGGGAATTTACTAGATACTCATGTTTTTTTAGAATACGCTTTTATGTTAGATTCAAGGAGGAATTGGCAATGATCGGCTGTTCGACATCTTCTACTTTTTCAAGCTTCGTATCTGGCTTTAGAGCTTTATACAACGCAAGACTCGTACACATTAATCCAACTATTCCAACAACCACTGCTACTGTAACATGGATTTTCAAGGCATAAAATTCAATACTACATATTAATAATGCTATACCAGTAATACCAGCCAGGATTGCTTGTTTTTGCCGTGTTGATGGTTTTTCCTTTGCAGCGTAACATGGTTCAGCGGGAGAAGGGTCATTAGAGGTGTTGGGCTCCTGGACAGCAATTTCTATGGCTTCAACATTATCAGCTATAGGAGTGTTTTGGTCTTCTATTGTTGTTATATTATTGCACGATTCAGTGGTGTTGATAGGAATTTCTGTTGTAACAGGAGTTTGCTGTTCTGTAGCCGTTTCGACGATAAGAATATTTTCTTCGGGTTCTTTTAAAAAGTCCTTACTGCTGGAAGCACTTGGCTCTTGTGTAGCAGTTTCTTTTGGAGCAGTGGTGCCTTTCCAATTTTTGAATTTTTTAGCAATAGCTTTGCCTATTTTCGGTGTTTTCATGATGTTTTTTCCTTTTGAAATATGTTGTAGTGGTTGAGACAGCGCAGTTGCCTACTCTCTCGCAATCAAGGGTATTGTGCTGTTTGAACTTGTAAAAATTTGGCTTATCTTTGAAACAGCGTTAACACGATTTACCTTGTTTAGGATACAGAAATTTCCTAGGAATTGTTCTCTTAAACTCTATGTTATTTTGTTTTACATTATAACACGGTGCTCCTGTCATTTAATCTGCACAGATTGAAGATAAATCAATACCTTCAGTATCATGATAGCGTTGTGGACGTGGTTTGTCAAGTAATTTCTTCGTTTCACGGCTGGGGTGTTGCCGAAAGTTTGTTGTGTAGGTAAACTCTGTACAATGCCATCTGTGCTTCCTTGTTTCTATACGAGAACGAACAAATTACTCCCACTCAATAGTTGCTGGTGGCTTGGAAGTCAGGTCGTATACAACTCTATTCACTCCGGAAACGTTATTAACGATTATGCTGCTGACATCCTGTAAAAAGCTCCAAAATACTAACGAATGTTGATTTTTATCCTCAAATGGAAATGCATCCGCTGTCATACCGTCAGAAGACGTTACAGCTCTCAAAGCGCAAACATATCCATACGTACGACTATCTCCCATAACGCCTACAGTTCTTATTGGTAATAGTACAGCAAAAGCCTGCCATATTTCGTTATAAAGATTGTAATTTTTCATTGTGTTGATATATATTTCATCTACCTCCTGCAATATTCGCACCTTTTCTTCATCAACTTCACCTATGATCCTCACTGCAAGCCCAGGTCCAGGAAACGGATGTTGAAATATTATCTCGTCTGAAAGACCAATTTCTTTTCCAAGCATCCTCACCTCATCTTTAAAGAGATAGCGCAAAGGCTCCACTAGCTTCAGATTCATCTTTTCTGGCAACCCACCAACATTATGATGAGATTTAATTGTACTGGTATTGCCTGAAGCATGTCCTGACTCAACTACATCGGAATAGATGGTACCTTGCATTAAAAAATCCACATCCCCTATTTTTTTTGCCTCTTCTTCAAACACTTCAATAAAAGTGCTACCGATAATTTTTCGCTTTTTTTCTGGATCAGTTATGTCCTTTAGCCTATTTAAAAACAAGTTTGATTTATCAACGTAGTTTATCGGAATCTCTTTTAACATAGTGATGGTCTGGTTCTTGCGTAACAACCCGGTATCAATAAAAATACAGTTTAATTGTTTTCCTACAGCTTTATGTGTAAGAGCTGCTGCAACACTTGAATCAACCCCACCGCTTACTGCAGCGATTACCTTTTTCTCTCCTACTAAATTCTTGATTTTCTCCTTCTGCTTCTCAATAAGTGACTTCATTGTCCAGTCTCTTTTACAATTCGCAATATCCAAAAAGTTAGAGAGCAACTTACTACCATTTGTTGTAGGTTTAACCTCAGGATGGAACTGAGTACAGTATATTCTGCGTTGTTCGTCGACAATTATCGCAATTGTTTGATTTATCACACCCGATGCAATAATAGTAAATCCTTGCGGTATAGTTTCAACACTGTCTGCATGGTTCATTAACACGTCCACTTCAGAATTAACGTCCCATGTATTCTTTATAATGGGAGATTCTTTTAATATCTTGATTTTAGTTTTGCCAAACTCTTGTTTGAACTCTTTCTTTACTCTTGCTCCAAAGTAATGACAAATAAGCTGCTGCCCGTAGCATATCCCAAGTATAGGAACGTTTGTTGCCTCGTTAAGTTTTATAATTTCATGCACCACTCCACTCGCCTCAGAACAACCATCATGCACAGATTGTGGTCCTCCAGAGAGAATAAACCCATTGAATTGTGATATTGTCTCAAAACTGATGTTGTTTGGGAATATTTCACAATAAACGCCCATTTCCCTAATTTGTCTTGCGATAAGCTGCGTAAATTGTGAACCAAAATCGATAATAGCAATTGCTGACAACCTATTCCTCCATATCATTCAAAGCAATATCTGATAATAAAGAAAATGGTGGAATAAGTAAACTAAGACCTCCTCAAAAGCTTTAACATGTTGCTTAAATAATCTACTTTTGAGCTGAGAGGAACCTTGACCGGTGGTAGCCCAGAGTTCTTAGTCCTTCTTCAGGGTTAAGACATACTTTAAAGAAATCCCAACCGTTACAGCTTTTACCAGTAATTCTTTTGCCTACTGTAGAAGGGGAGTTATATTCTGCTCCATTATAGATAAACTTACCCTCACTGCTGACCGCAACTTCATATGTTCTCTCTTTATATTTTCCAATAAGCGTTTTCCCTATGAAAAGAGCTTTGACAACTTTTTGATTTTGCGTTGAGCCATCATCAACTTGTTTAACTTCATTAGGTTTATCCACTTTGGATGTAGCTAGCGGTTTATTACCCAACATGTTATTTAACACCTTGTATGTTATATATGTTACAACTTCGTTTTTAACTTCTTCTGCCCTTTTATCTACATATTTTTCTACTTCACTGCGCACGTGCCCTTTTAAGCTGTCAAGAAAGTTTTGCAAGTCGAGTAAAGTTAGTTCAGATGTCTCCATAAAACCCCCAGTTCTATTATTATCCCAATAATATATCTAGTATACTAAAATATCTTTAAGAGAGATGATCTAAACTCTTGCCACTTAGGTATATGGAATTGTACAACCTACACAGACTCAAGAAGCATCGCTAGAGGATTCTCTATGTAATGCTTAAAAGCGTTTAAAAATTTTGCTCCCAATGCTCCATCAACTGTTCTATGGTCAACAGAAAGTGTTATCGTCATTACCTCTGCTATCTCTATTTTCTCATTAATAACAATAGGCTGTTTTTTAGATGTGCCAACGGCCATAATGCAAGATTGCGGCGGATTGATTATAGCGCTGAAAGCTTTTATACCAAACATCCCTAAGTTGGAGATAGTAACCCCCCCCCCTTGAAATTCTTCGGGCCTTAATTTTCCAGATCTTGCTCTGTTTACTAGATCTTTTACCTCTTTTGATATAGATAAAATACCCTTCTTATCAGCATTTTTTATTATAGGAGTAATTAGCCCATCTTCAAGTGCTACAGCAATTGAAATATCTACATTTACATATCTCAATATTTTATTATCTACCCAAGAAGAATTTATGTCGGGGAATTTTTGCATGCCAAAAGCCACAGCTTTTATCACTAAGTCATTAATCGTTACTTTATTGTTTTCATCTGCTGAGTTAATTTCATTTTTAATCGATATCAGCTTATCCACCTGGCAATCTACAGTTAAGTAAAAATGTGGAATATTTTGTTTAGATTCAATTAGGCGCTGCGCTATCACTCGGCGCATGTTACTTACTTCAATTACAATATCTTCACCGGATCTCTCGCAATTTTCGATTTGTATGTTACTATCTAAAAACTCTAACACGTCAGCTTTAATGATACGATCATACGGACCTATACCTTTTAGTTGCGTTATATCAATACCTTCGTTTTGAGCTATTTTCTTAGCTAATGGGCTTATTTTTACTCTACCTTCTGTTGTCTTGGTACCTTCTTCTTTTCTGGATCCCAGTGTCAAGCACTGGGATGACATCGAAGGGTTGAGTGATACTGAAGAGTTGGATGATGTTGAAGGGCTGGATGATATTAAAGAGTTGTCTACAACTTCTTCCTTAGCTTCGATATTGGTAGTAGAAGCTGAAGCATAGTTATCAAGCACATTTCTATCTTCTCCTTCTTCCAGCATCAGGGCTATTGGCTGGTTCACAGGCACACCACTTACTCCTTCTGACACTAAAATTTTTGCTAAAACTCCCTCATCTACAGACTCAAACTCCATTATGGCTTTATCAGTCTCTATTTCAGCAATTACATCGCCTACTTCGACTTTGTCTTGCTCTTTCTTATGCCACTTTACAATTTTTCCTCCAGTTTTGCTCATCGTTGGCGAAAGAGCAGGCATTAATATTTCTATAGGCATTAACTTTGCATTTAAAAATCTATTCAATTTTTAATTTACTCTTTATCTTATGTCAATCTAATCGTGAATTATGATGAACAAACCTCTCTCGTCATCCCAGTATGTGATACCGGGATCTTGGTTCAGTACTATTATTCTATTGCTTTTATTGTTTAGTCCTGGCTTATTTGCTAGCAACTTTGTCTCAATAAAATCAAACAGAGTCAATATGAGAACAGGACCAGGATTTCACTATCCTGTAAAATGGATATATACTTGCAAAAATCTCCCTCTCAAAGTTATGGAAGAGTTTGAAGATTGGAAAAAGGTTTGTGATATAAACGAGGACTGTGGATGGATAAAAAGTAATCTACTTAGCAGTAAGCACTATGCAATAATAAAAGAAGATACTTATGGATATCAAAAACAGAGTACGGACAGCAAGATTATCATGAAAATAGATAAGTCCGTTATAATGGGAATGAAAAAGTGCAGTGAGAAATGGTGTTTGCTATCCTCCCCCAAACGTAAAGCGTGGGTACAGAAAGAATTTATATGGGGGAGTTGATTAAGTTGGAAAAAGCTCTTGATTGGTAGTAGTTTCCATGCTTTCTGTGGTAGGCCCTTCAGACGGAGCAGAGAGTGCTTGAGGCTCCGAAGAACTGCTTTCCCGTGCAGTGCTATTATATTGCCCACAAAAACTCTTTAACGCCTAATCAGCAGATGAGTTTAAAATCTGTATAGTAGACTTTTCATTTTGTTCTCTTAGCGACTGATCCATCTTAGAAATTAACTCAGAAAACTTGCTGCTTTCTTTTTCAGCCTCGCTTTTTATTTTACTTTCTATACTTGCAATATCGTTTTGGTCGATTTCCTCTTTTGTTATGTTGAATGAATTTGCAATATCTTGATACTTGATCTTGCAGTCACCACTGCCAGTTATACAAAGAGCTATTGAATCAGATATTTCACTTGCAGCCCACTTGTGTATAGCGTAAGCCAAATAATTGGCATGGTATTTAACATTAAATTGTTGTTCTATTAACTCAGAAATTTTATTCTTTATAGACATAAAATACCCCCTTATATTATAGCCGTACCTTTTTGTTAAGATACAGCAATTAAACTGAATAGCAAATTGATACGTGATTTGTTTTAATGAATTATTAAAGCAAGAAGCAGAATCTAGTTTTCAGGGCTATAATTTAGAATCTTCTGACCGCGATCCTAACAATTCTTTTCTAATTTCTTTCTTTATTTCCTCAATTATACCTGGAGAAAGTTTTTTAATTAGATCGCTAACATGAGGATTGCTGTTCGGGTCTTCTATAAGAGCATCAATTATTTTTTCTATTTCATTACAATCAACCTGCACAGAACTAATTTTTACATGCCCGGGGGAGCCTTTACTGTAGGTTTCACTACTTCTATCAATACAACCACCTGCACCATGCTCTCCATCAACATAACCCTCCCTACATTCTCCTACATTTTTATATTTTATTTGACCATCTTTTATGTATGCTATTTGATTGTCTTGTGTAGACTGCTGTTCATTTCCTTTTATGATTATTTCTTCTAATTCTAGGTCTTTTTTATGAATCATTGTCTTATCTGTTGTTCCACCACCCGCAACAGTAATTAACGGTAAGCAATTTTGTTTGTGTAAATCGCACATTTCTACTAAAGTTGGTTTTCCATACATTTGTGCGTTATGTCCTTGTGTGTCGCCTCCTTTCCCAACTTCAATTCTAATTATAGGGTGATTAGGATCAATTTTCAATTGAGTTCTAATGTAATCTCCTGGCATTCCTGACAGGCCACCAGATTGACTCAAATAACCTGCTTCACCGCCTCCCCATGCTTCTATTTCAACGTAATCGTATTGTGATAAATCATCTGTATAATCACTGCCACCTGAAAAGGTGTAAGATTTAATTGGTAAGTTCGGCGTTTTAATTCCCAACCGTCCTTTTATTACATGTAATACACCCTTTTTTAAACCTTTTAAATCAAACCCACATAATTTATCAGCATAAAAGACCTCTGTCCTGTTTGCTTTAATAGGTCGATCTTTTAATTGTGTGCACTTTTGTATTTCACCTTTTTCGTTTTTTAGTGTTTTACCATCTTCATCTCTACAATCCACTTCTTCATACCTTAAGTAAAATGGCTTATCACCTTTCAAATATTGTGTTGAACGACTACACACCTCATTAAAACAGAGGCAACCATCATCACCTTGATTACAATCTTTCTTCTCACGCTTTCCATCTAATAATTTATATACTACTTTCAGTCCTTTATCAGATTGAAATGCCTCATTTATTTTACTATTTTTATCCACACAGTAACTGCATTCTCCCTTCTTCTGCTCATTCTCATTAGGAAAGAAAACATACCCTTGCTTATCGAATATTATGCCATTCAACCGATCTTGATCTTCTGTTAATGTGTCTACACCTCTTTTCTTTTTTTCTTTCTCTTCTTTGCTTGGAAGGTAATAAAATTGATTTGATTCCTTTGAATAAACAGCATTGTATTTAACATAGCTTGCTCCCACTAACTTTAGTGGTATTATCTCACTTTCTTTCTTAAGGACAGACTCTTCTGGTTCCGGTTGCCAACCGGAGAGACAAAGCATTTTACTTTTAGGATTTTCATCATATTTTGCTTCTATTTCTGGTCGTCCTAGGTTGTCCAATTTGCACTTACCTTGCGCATCGGATGCTTTACATTCTGTCTCAATATTAGGGACACAACCATATTCTCTCAGAATTTTAAATTGTGGATTACTTTCCTTCTTATCATCCTCAGTTGTTTTTTCAATTATTTTCGGCTTTACTACTTTCAAAGACAGAGGGCCAACTTTTTTCTCAGACTGATTGACTTGAAAAGTACAGAAACCATCATTGTAGGCCCCATACGCTCTACAAGCGTTTTTACTCATCTTTATTTTTACCTCTAGCGTATTTTCATCTATTATCTCTACTACTTCAGGCTCAGGAGCAGGTGGTGTCGGAAAACAACGAGCAGGGAATTGTAATTTTCTTTTAGATTCTTCTCTTTCAGTACCACGATATTCGACACAAAGCTGGTCCTTTTTTCTGTAGGTCTTGAAGTAATGTGTAGTGCCATCCTTGTCTGCAATAGGGCGCCACTCAGCTTCATTTTCTCCATACTTTCTGGGAAAACCTAACTTTTTTCCAATTTTCCCGTCTTCTTCTATTAGATCGCCAGCTATTACCTTAACTTTAGGATCAAAGTAATCATTATCTTTATTTGTTATAGGGACAATTCTAACTCGTGGAGGTGATACCGCAAGCTGGTCACAAAATGGAGGAGGACCAGGTGCAGGCGGCACTGGAGCACATTGTATTTCACCCTTACAATACTCGTTATCTTTAAAATTACTACCAATTGCATCAACTATCAGTGAGTGTACCGATAAATATTTAGCAGCGTCAACATATTTTTTCCATGATTTATGCTGTGGGCAAATATCAGTTGCGCAAGAACATAACTTTGGACCGTCATATGTTTCTGGGCTGACATGTACCATGTTACCACTTTTTGGGTCTGGTACCTTTTCCGTGGACACATTCTTCCACTTTTTTATTTTATTGTCCCAATCGATAAAAGTGTTAGAATACAAGGCAGCTGGTTCTTCACCAAAGACGTGTTTACAGATGTCTCCAGCTTGACGCTCATAGCAGTTTCCATATTCTCTTGCCACATCACAGACCAACATTTTAGGATTAAAAAAACCTTCGACACCCTGCTCCTTTAATTCTTTTGCATCTATTTTTTCATATGCATCTTGTCCATAACGTAGTCCAGCAGCTTTCTTACTTATCCATTCAAATACATCACCGAACCATCCTGCATAGATATTGTTTGGCATAAAAAGAGCTAAAAAGCATAGGCAAATTATGCTAGTTTTTAAACTTACACTTCTCATAAAACACCGGTAACCACTTATTAACTTCTTCTCCTTTTTCCTTTATTGCTTCATGCATATGCTTTATAGTCTCTTTATTAGCTGAGAGCACATGTATTTCTTGCATATTCTTCAAATCCAAATTTAAAGTTACTAACCCTTTATGCTGTTTTATCAAAAACAAACCTTCCTGTGTTGGGGTTTGCAGAGTTATATTCAGTTCCTCTTTCGATAGGGAAAATGCCTTCATGTATAATCTATTTGCATTAACGTTTGGCATCAAAATTCTTGTATCAACATGTTTATCCAAATATTGAGTAAATTTGCTAGCAAATGCTAGGTTTAAGTTTTCAGTGCTTAGAATTACCACAACGTTTAATTTTGTCATTCTTTGCATCCAGCCATCAAATTCTTCCTCTGTTGAAAAAATGTCGCTTACTTCCCATGCTTCATCCAAAACAAGTATTGCAGGCGAACCATCACATTTTGCTTCAAAAGAGTATAAAAAATAGTAAAGTATCACGGACATACATTCTTTTTGTTTTGTGAGATTTGCAGTGTTGAGAGATATAATTTTTGTTTCCCAATCAATGTCCGATTCATCACCGTCTTGAAATAAGTAAGCAAACTCACCATCACCACACCATTTACTTATTTTACCTTCAAGGAGCAAGAGCACCTCAGAAATTTGAGAAATAGAACGTGATTCTCTTGGTATAGCAAATATAGAATCTACAATTTTTTTTATCTTTTCTTCTACGTCCACCAAGCTCGCATCTGCCACCATTCGTTTAATCAACTCAATAAGCATATTGCGATTGGAAGCACTATCTTCGATGTTTAGTGGGTTAAATTTTAAGCTCTGATCTTTGTATTTCGGATCAATTATGTAGTATTTACCACTTACTGCTTTGGTGAAAATTATTGATTTTCCAGTGTTATCCAATATGATAATCCTAGGGTCAAATTTCCTTGACTCCGACAATAGGAAATTAATTAGTGAGGTCCTACCCGAATTTGGAGCTCCAAGTATCGTAGTATGACCATTGTTTCTCCTTCCATGAAAGTTAAAAAAATAAGGACATCCTTTTTTTGAAAAAAAGACCGTTACTGCTTCTTTCCACTTCCCTCCTTTCAATGTGCCTGACGTAGAATCATGTAGCATAGCAAAGCTGCATGCATATTTTGCTAATATGCTTTTCGGTTGTGTAACAAAAGCAAAGTTACCGGGAAGTTGTGCCCAAAAATGATTTTCCATATGCAGATCAGTTCTGAACATCATCAAACCAATCAACGACATTGTGGAGGATAGATCGCTAATACTTTTGGCTAATTTCGCTCTATCATCAGCAAAAACCGTAAAAATAATTTTCTGTTGACAAAAGCCAATAGCAGAAGTTTTTTCAAGTTCTATTATTTCTTTAATTCCTGAATTTTGAAGTAAGGTATTATCCTCACTAACCTGCAGCATATTAATTTGGTTTTTGAATTCTTTGACTGCTTTGTTACTACTAGTAAATATTATTATTTCTGTAATGATAAGCTCAGAGTCAAGTTGCAAACACCTATCTATATTTTCCAAGGGAATTTCTCGATATTCCTTTATGCAAAAAATAGAACCAAACCTCTGTTGATTTTCAAATGTTGTTTGGAATGTATTAAAACCAAAAGCCACCTTTAAATCTTTAACATGGTGCGACAGATCCATTTCACATATTGGGTAATCTTTGTGTGTTAACGTAACAATATAATGAAGAAATTCCATCATTTCAGAATATACTTCACCTTCATTAAACCTAAGACCAAGCTTTCTGGCTCCGAAAGGTTTTAAATAACTTTGAATTAAGTCAGTTACCTTTTGTAATTCCTGATGATTTTCCTGTAAAGACAACTCATGCTCACTCTTTATTCCGGTAAGAAAAAGTGGGTTATTAATATGTTTACCAAAATTGCTAAACAATACTACGATGTACAATTCGTTTATGTACTGCAATTTACTATCAGCAAGTTTATTGAGCCGCGCTGAATGTAGCTTATCAGAAAAATCTCCAGTTTTATTCCATTTTAAGCTTAACTTATTGTGCTTTCGTACAGTATGAATCCAAACGGTAAAATGTAGGCTATCAATATTTTTTGATATGCTTTTTCTAATTTCAGTCCTAAGATCACTGCAGTTATCAGCAGAAGAATAATCTTCTAACTTGATTATTTTTAATAATTCCCCTTGTTTTGTCAGTATGGTCTCTTCATTGTAATGACAGGCGTAAGGAATAAAATCTAAATCAATACTTTCTAGCAATGCTAGGTTATCTTTTTTTCCAAGCTTAGAGTTAATTGCTGACATTTTTGGTTGCATACAACACTATGTGCATTCAATAAAGATAACTAAAAATACTACAAGGGATACTTACTTTTTCTCTTTATCTTCACTATCTGGTTTTAAATCTACACCCTTTACAAAGTTAAATTTTTCTTTCAGGTAATCCGTTGCTTTTTCTGTGCTACCGAACATCATGACCAGCACACCAAACATTATCACGAAAAAGATCATGCCCCTAAACACTATCGCAAGTACCACTGCAGCTATACACAGTCCTATAATTGTTGAAGGGGTCATATTTTCTACAGTATCTTTGACTGAAAATGAAGAAAAAAAATCTTTTCCCATTTCTTGTAATTCATCAACCACTGAACTTGCTTCGCTGGAATATGATGCAAAGATGAAACCCAACAGGGCTATAAAAACCAAAACTTTATTCAATTGAATACGCATCAACTAAATACCTTTCAAACATTCCTAAATTATAACAACTTTTACAACAACAGACAAGAACTGAATTCACTTACTCATTACAAGTAATACATATTTAACCTTTACCGCTGTTTAGCATCAACAAGAGGACTTAAAGTGGTGGATGTCAATTCACTTGAAGGAGGAGTTAAATAGCGTGTGGCTATTGCTGCTATAGCAAACACTGCAGCCATAACAAATAACCCCGCTCCTAATGTTATTACTCCCGCAATAAGACACCCCACTGCTAAACCAGCACAACCTGTTGCAAATCCCTTATAAAGATCTCTATTATTGGATTGTGGCATACCTTTGCTATTATTTTTATTCGCAGGAGTGTTCTGGACGGTTGTAGTGCTGTCCTTTTTCTCTTCAAATTGCCATGGGTTACTATGACCATCTGTCATCCCAGTGCTTGACACTGGGATCCATGGTTCTTTTTCCCTAGATTCCAGCGTCACGTGCTGGAATGACACCTCTGGCTCTTTTTTTGCAGTCTGCTCTGACTGCATTTGATCTTCAGTTTCTTCTTTGTGTGAGCCATTATCTTCTTCAGCAGAGCTTAATATTGAATTCACACTACTCCTTCTGCTATCCATTAGTAATTTTGAGCTGTCTTCACTCAGCCGGGATGAACTTACTCCACTATCTGAACCACCACTATTACTAAACTCAGGGGTAACTGTAGCCTCCTCCGCAGGCTCCTTATTATCACTTTCCTCAGCTACATTTGTAGATTGTTCTGCTGTTTTTTCACTAGGATAACTTTTATCTTCGCTTCTGTTAGTAATGTTTAAAATTATTCCTACTATTGCTGCTTGTCTTTTCGAATCTAGTTGTTTTGAGTTTGTTATTTCTGCTTTCAATGCTGGAAGAAAGTTTTCGATATAATACTTGTGATATTTTTCATATTCCTTTTTACCTTTTAACGATTCACCTGACAGGAATTTTTCTAATTTAATCAATTCATTAGGATCAGCCACTTGCTCGAATAACTCTATGCATTTTTTCAGAGTTCTATCTTGCCCAATTTGTGGGCTTGGATGTTTGTGTTTTTCTTTTGTTACCTTTGCGCGTATAGTTTCATACAATAATGAGTTAACATCTTTTTCTTCTTTAACCGGACTAGATTTTCCATTAGAATCCCTGTTATTTTTACTCACAGAAGGTTCTTGTACAGTGGCATTTTCTTTGTTCCTCCCTTCGGATTCCAATGGATTTCTATGACCATCTGTCATCAAAGTACCTGGCTGTGGCTTCTCTTTAACTTGATCTTTAATGTCTCCATCTGCTCGACCCTCTGAGTTTTCATTTTCTTTCACCTGTTCTACAGTCTGTCCTGGTTGCACTTGACTCTTAGTTTCTTCTATTTGTGGATTATCATCTTCTTCAGCAGAACTCAATGTTGAATCTAAACTCTCCTGAGATGAAGTGCTTGTTACTGAGATTGGACTACTACTTACCGGTGATTCTAAACTTTTTTCACTCAGCCCAGATGAACTTACTCCACTATCTGAACCACTGTCGTCATAGGTAACTGTAAGCACCTTGTCACCACTTCCCTCAGCTACATTTATAGATCGTCCTTGTATTTTTACACTAAGATAACTTTTATCTATGCTTTCACCAAGAATGTCTGAAATTGTTTTCAATATTTCCTCTTTTCTTGTCTTTAATCCTTGTAATTGTTCTGTTTCTTTATTAAACACTGGAAGTTTAGCCAGTTCTTTTGATGATTCTATTTCTGTTTTCAATACTTTTAGGAAGTGCTGGGTATAATACTCATAATCTTCTCTTTTTCTTTTAACTGATTCTTCTAATTTAGCTAATGCTCCAGAGCTAGCCCCTTGCTCGGATGACTCTAAGTGTTTTTTGATAGTCTGCTCATCTTGTCCTGCTTTGAATAATTCTTCTAATCGAGTTAATACATAAGAATTCGCTCCTTTCTTGAATAACTGTTTACATGTTCTGGCAGTCTCTTGTACAGCTTCTCGATTTTTTGTTACTGTTTCAAATATAATGCTATACAAATCGAGATCTCTTCCCTCAAACAGTTTAACTGAATCTTTCACATGGGGACTAGGCATAACATTCCTCCTTACATAGTAAAATGTATAGATACCTCTTTAGCGTTAATTTTACATTAAAATCGGGCAATTATGCCCCATTATGGGTAGTTTTGCCCACTGAACATTTTTATATGTAAACGATGTCATTCCTGCCTCCTTTTTTATCATTCCAGCACGTGGCACATAGCTGTACGAACATTGTGATTTGGATCAACCAAGAGGGTGTCATCCAAAGTAGCTCCCTCTCTTGTCATGCCAGTGCGTGACACTGGCATCCAGCCTTGTATCTTGAAAAAAGCATCTAATGTTTTAAGCTTAAGCATTGGATGGAGAAGGGAAGAACTCTGTCACCGGCCTTAGATGTATGGTCCCAGGGTGTGATGGTATGGACTCAGTATAAATAATTCAGGAGCACTGTAAACATATGAACTCAAAAGGAGTAAGACCATTAAGAGTTTTGAGTCTCTTTGCATAATTGTAAGCCATAACAAAGTCATAAAGATGCTTTGTGAGCTGCTGATGTGAGCGGTAATAATATTTCTTAACTGTAGCATTCTTTAAAGTTTTGTTCATGCGTTCAACTTGCCCATTTGTCCAAGGGTGGCTTACTTTTGTCAAACGATGTTCAATATTATGTTCTTCACACACTCTATCAAATATGTGTTGGAAAGCATACTTATGGCGCCTCTGGTTGGTAAATTGTATACCGTTGTCTGTCAAAACAGTGTGGATTTTATATGGTAGAATTTTAATCAAATTACGT
>JAOEHK010028656.1:0-25391 GCA_025447835.1 Labidoglobus nevermanni | reverse complement strand
GTAGATACTCCATAGCATTATTCAATTATAATTTTGTCGGGCTCTCTTGTTATCAAATATATTGTTGTTATTATATTTTGTTATATTCTTATATTATACTGTGTCTTCCATTCACGCAGAAATAATGAATTGATAAGTGCAATTATGAATTAATATTGCCTACATACTTCCAATAGGAATTGTGGTCATTATGGTAGCAAAGTCATGCCACCGTCCAATAATTTCAGCGCTCAAAGAAAAACGATATTTGCGACTCCTGTTCGTTATCATAAGCATTATTGATAACATTGAATAATATTGCGTGTTTTAATGTTCAAAAAGATACTGCACGGCACGGAAAATTTCAAATTGTTGAAATAATTAAAGGAAATAATAGCAGAAACCACATAATGGAAGCTTACCCATTAAAAATTAAATAATTTGTGGGGAAAACTGGCCGTGAGCAAACCCAAGAAACAAAGGGTATCTACTTCGTATATTTACCACCAATTTCAGGAACATGCCCATGTTTTGCAGGTCTCAGAAATGTCTACAGTTGTAAGCCGAACCGTGTTAAGCGCCAATTTACCCTGTTTCCAGTGGTGTCGCAGTTTTACGATACGGACGTGAACAAAGAGTACGCCATCCGGGGCAATGCCGTCATTCTGAAATGCCAGGTGCCCTCGTTCGTGGCGGACTTTATCTCGGTGGTCTCCTGGCACACGGACCAGGGCGACGACCTCTACCCGGGCGCCCCTGACGGTATTTGTCCCAGTTGAATTGTAGCCGTTTTGCATCCCGCAGTCGTCCAGCAGTTCTACCAAACGGAAGTGAATAACGAGTACGTCATCCGTGGAAACTCGGCGGTGCTGAAGTGCTCGATCCCGTCGTTCGTCGCCGACTTTGTCAGCGTCCTGAGCTGGTCCGACACGGCCGGCAATGCATTCGAGGCGGAGCGCGCGGGCTCGCTGGCCGGTAACCCATTTGCAGGCATTTCCACGGATGAGGTGCGCCTCCAGATGCGTTGCGCTCGCGCTCACCTCGCACCTCGCTTGCAGTGGTCAACCAGTACTACGAGGCCGAGGTGGTCTCCGAGTACGTGATCCGGGGCAACACGGCCGTCCTCAAGTGCAACATCCCCTCGTTCGTGGCGGACTTTGTCCGCGTCGAGGCGTGGCTGGGCGACGACCAGCGCGAGTTTGCGTACTCGCAGGCATACGGTACCCTCCCGGGATGAAGTGGATGCGCTTAGATGTGTCCATCCCCATGTCTCACCAGGTCTCGCAGGCGCGATCCGGGGCAGCACGGCCGTCCGTTGGTAACCAGGCCGCCTCCTCACTGTTGCAGTCGTGACCCAGTTCTACGTGACGGAGGCCGAAAACGAGTACGTCATTCGCGGCAATAGCGCGGTCATGAAGTGCAAGATCCCCAGCTTCGTGGCTGACTTTGTCCTCCTCGACGCGTGGCTCTCGGACGAGGGCAAGACCTTCCGGCACGACGATGGCGCCACCTACGGTACTTGCTGGTCGCTCAGTTCCAGTCCCTGTCCCGGATGCGTTGGTGGCCGGCCGCCTCCTCTCACTGACCACTCACTGCCCGCATGTCCCGCAGTTGTCGCGCAGTCGTACGAGGTCGAGGCGGACAACGAGTACGTGATCCGGGGCAACTCGGCCGTGATGAAATGCGAGGTGCCCTCCTTCGTGTCGGACTTTGTCGTCGTGGAGAACTGGCAGGACTCGTCGGGCCGCATATACGTCCAGTCCGAGGACACCCTCGGTACGTCCGTCCTGCCCCAATGCCCCTGACGCCCGTCTCTTTGTTGCGGTCCCACGTGCAGTTGTGCAGCAGTTCTATCAGAGCCGCGTCATCGACGAGTTCGTCCTGCGGGGCAACGCCGGCATCCTCAAGTGCCTCGTGCCCAGCTTCGTCGCCGACTTTGTCGCCGTCGTGGCGTGGCTGGCCGAGGACGGCACCGCTCTCCAGTACGATCCGGAAGCGGCGCCGAGCAGCGGTAACCGCAGTGGGCCAGGGCCATGGATGCGTTGATCGGATGGCCGCGACCTTGACGCGTCTCTCTCGGCTTGCAGTCGTGAACCAGTACTACGAGGCGCAGGTGTACGACGGGTTCGTGATCAAGGGCAATACGGCCGTCTTCAAGTGCCACATCCCGTCGTTCGTGACCGACCACGTGGAGGTCGTCGCGTGGCAGGACACCGACGCCAATCGCTATCGCATGCCGGCGGGCGCCCACGGGGAGGAGTACGGTACGCTGGCTGCTGCATCCCCCTGCTCGACTCTCCCATTTCTCCTGCGCGCCCACCTGTTGCGCCCGCGCGCGCGCGCGGCCCGGAAGTTTGGTCCTTCGTGCGTCGATGCTCAATGAGCCGTCAATCAGGGTCGCGCCTGACCCGCCGCGTGTCTGCACCCTGCTGAGCCCCGCTCTCTTTCGTTTCGTTGTTGCAGTCGTGGCCCAGGCGTACGCAGCGAACGTGATGGACGAGAGCGTGCTGAACGGCAATACGGCCGTCATCAAATGCCACATCCCCAGTTTCGTTAGCGATTTCGTGTCGGTGACGTCATGGCTGCAGGACACGGGCAAGGAGTTTCAGCCCACTGAAACTTACGGTATGCATGGGCCTGCGGACGGTTGCTGTTGCCCCCCCGAGTTGC
Source organism: Labidoglobus nevermanni (assembly GCA_025447835.1). Lineage (NCBI taxonomy): Eukaryota > Metazoa > Arthropoda > Insecta > Coleoptera > Staphylinidae > Labidoglobus > Labidoglobus nevermanni. Next base: position 22,742 of record JAOEHK010028656.1, on the reverse strand, counting down.
GGACCGCGATCGATGCCGAACGCTGGCTGAGCTGGTCACGGACATGCGATCAACGCATCTGGGACTGAAACTTCTTCCTTACTCGCATGCTGCTTACCTTCCCGATAGTTTTCACACTCAGATCAGTGTTACCTAAACATTGGGGCGCGGAGATCTCACTCTCGAAAGGATGCCCATGGTTTGGGGAGCACTGGATCAGTAGGTCCTCGCATGCGATTCCTGACCCTGCTTACAATCCCCGATTTCACGAGGAACATCACATTGATTGATGATTGTGGTGGCCAACAGACAGCAAGTATTTGGTACTGCCCAGCGGGGAGCTGCACATCCGCGACGTGGGACCGGAGGACGGATACAAGTCGTACCAGTGCCGGACTAGGCATCGCCTTACCAACGAGACCAGAATGAGCGCCACCAAGGGACGGCTTGTGATCACTGGTACGATTCTCTCTCTCTCTCATACACATTACACAAACACGGAAACATAATCAAGAACTCAGTCATAGATCACTGCTCAGGGCCGGCGCAATACGTTTTCTGAGGCCCCGGTGCAGTGCCGGCTCTAGGATTTTAGCACTTCGATACAGAACAGTGTGACAAAAAAATCCCAAGCCGGCCCTGTCCCTGCGGGTGCTCCACCACATGACTTTTGAACCCGGTATGAACCCTCGCATAAGGTTGCGTCGGTCCTGTCACTACTTTGCAGTATTCTGCGTTGTTTCTCGATAAGTCACGAAATTGCAATTCCGACAAAGGAGAGATGAGATGAATGACGCATTAGCCGCTAAATAGAATCGGTATTCAAGCTGCAGTCTGAGTACTGTGAACACGTTCATAAAACGTGCTCCTTTATTTAGCGTGTTCGTATCAAATTGCCCATTAATTTGCACTTTCACTCAACGTAGTGAATCGAAAAGCAGTGATTTACGACGAAACCTCGTTTTATGCGATATTCGCATCAAATGAGATGAGTCCTGATATGACTGGAAGTGCCGTTCAATACGGTTGCAATTTGATCACTTGATTTGCGATCAAATTGCCACCAATCAACTCATTTCCAATCAGCTCGTGCCGAATTACAGTAAATTGGCTGTTCAATCGCAACTTTCTCTTCTCCATTCATCCAATTACTCATTTAGAGCGAATTAAAATCAGAAACTTTGCTCACAACATAATGAAATGACAATCTATCGTAATTCGGCACTAAATGAGCTTTCTACAGATCATACACATGTCACTACAGATATTCAGCTCGTGAAAAGCATTACAAAACGCGATCAGTTTTGTGGTGCTTTCTCATGAATTTGTATCATATGCCTGAATGTTGGGATAGGGTACCCTTGCTTCTCGTACACTGTGGCGGGTCATTTTCAAAATTGTCGTTTCAACGCGAGTTCCTCTGATCATGAACTGCACCCGATCCTGATGGGTACCCTGGGCCCTGCTTTGCTGCGTCAATTTACTCCGGATTCTCACTAGAACCAGTTGGGAGCGTCTTGCCAAAGTTTCCACTTGAAATTCGCAAAGAAAATCGGTATCCTGTGGGCCGGCAATTGAGCGTGCTTTGTCCGGCGCAAGGACACCCGGCGCCCCTGACTAGGTAACCGATAGAGTGAGAGTGTGCTCAGTTTTCGATTTGTTCTTTTGATGCCAGAACCCGTGGGCAGTGTCCTTCCCAAACTCTCCTTTGAGGTACGCAAAGAAATTCGAGGACCGCGAGCTAGCAGCTTGGATTTGCTGTGTCCAGCGCAAGGATTCCCCGTCCCTAACAGAAGGTACCTTTACATGCCAAAATCGTAACTGTTGGTTGCTCGACTCAGAACCCGTGGGCAGTGTGAAGCCGAAATTTCCCACAACGGAAAGTTCGAAAACGTTCAGCGGGCTCAGCGACTCCAGTCTCACGCTGTTGTGCCCAGCTCAGGCCTTCCCAGTACCTTTAATAAGGTAACCAAACCACGTTCTCACGGCAGCCAAGGGTTGCCCTATTCACACGCATTTCGGCTGCTTGCATGGACGAGTCGTGAGCATGTGTTTTATTGCAGAGCCCATGGGTCAAGTTAAACCGAAAATCCAGAAACTCCCAGCAATCGATGACGCGTTTATTGATATGACGTTGGCACTCTTGTGTCCGGCACAAGCATATCCGGCTCCTGCGTACAGGTAGGCGGTTGTATTCGAAGAAAGGGTACCTTAGATTATGTCCCATGCTAATTCAATCCACCTGCTCGTTTGTGCACGCTTTAGAACCCGTGGGCACTGTCCTACCGCGACTAACATCCGGTGATCAGTCTCGCTCGACAGTAACTGGACTTTTGAGAAGCGCCACACTTTTGTGTCCCGCGCAGGCGTTCCCCGTGCCACACTACAGGTACCAAATTTGTTTTGAAAGCAGGGTGCCCTATCCACCTAGCATAGTGCGCATTATAAAGCTGCTTTGAACGAATAGAACCGGTCGGCACGGTAGCGCCAAGATGGACCAGTGGCACCTCTAAGATACAAACCCTTGATGGCGATGTGAGCTCTAGCATTACGCTCCTATGCCCAGCGCAAGCATACCCAGTGCCATTAATCAGGTAACATAATTCTCTGACTGTAATGGTCTTGTCAGTCGGCGCTTGTCGCTACCGTGGTCGGCTCGTCCCAATATATCGGTAACGTTCTTCATTTGCTTGCGCTCAGAGCCCATCAGTAGTACCTTGCCCAAAGTCTCTTCTAAAAACAAGTTCGACGTGCTTGAGTTTGCTGCCGACGTCACTATCGCCTTGGTGTGCCCAGCGCAAGGATATCCCGTTCCGCATTTCAGGTCTGTTGCACTCGTAGAACCCTTAAATAGTTGGCGGACAAGGTCGAAGCGAGAAGGGGCATCCTATACAATTATTCAGGTACTTTTTAATGGCGAATTCGATAGCCCAAGAACAGCGGTATCCCATATTTTCGGGTATTCCTGGACTGAGATCCAATCGTCACATTTCAATTTTCCTTCCAGAACCAATCGCTTCTCGCCCACCAAGCCTGCTATTCGACGTTAAAAGTATTACGATTGAAAAGTTCCAAGGGCACGCATTGTCCTTACTCTGTCAGGCCCAAGGGTTTCCATCTCCTGCCTTCAGGTTTGTTTCAATGAATTTCCATTTACATTTCTATGAAGTGCCAGAGTATTCTATCCTAATATTTCTGTCAGTCGGAACATGGGTATTAGTATCGATTTTATCAAGGTTTCCGTTGCTATCAGAACCTGTCGGTGTCAAAGGACCAGTTTTCTCCACCGATAACTTGGCGAACGCATTCATTCGACAATCTGGTGCAGGGTTCGCCTTGCTGTGCCAAGCTCAAGGGTTACCCATTCCCAAATTCAGGTAGGCGTCTACAGTCATTGATACCCAACTGTTTCCCTTCACTTAGAACCCATCGGGACCAAGAAACCGTCATTTTCAAACGATTTGAAAAGCATGGGTTATGAGCGTGATATGAATTCAGATATTTCGCTGCTCTGTCCAGCGCAAGGGTTACCCGTGCCCAATTTTCGGTAGGTTGCCACTAATGTTATAGATTTGTCTCTCAATGCTCTCCTTCAGAACCGGTGGGAACAAAAAAACCAACCTTTTCCAACGATCTTAAGGTCATTGGATACGAGCGCAATGAAGGCGCCGATTTCGCGTTGCTGTGCCCAGCTCAAGGGTTGCCCATTCCCAACTACAGGTTTGTCAAAGTTTTATCAGTTGCTGCTCCTTTGGTAATTTAGAACCGATTGCGGCCAAGAAACCGTCGTTCCCATCCGACTCGAAGGGGTTTATCTACGAGCGTGCGGCTGGAACAAGTTTCGCGCTCTTATGCCCAGCCCAGGCCCTACCTATTCCAGCATTCAGGTAATACGGACCTTTGATGCTATTGCTTACTGAATCTTCACTCGATTAGAGCCCGTTGGCACAAAGCCACCGACCTTCTCTTCCGAGTCAAAAATATTCTCATCCCAACGTCGCGAAGGTCATAGTTTCGCACTGTTGTGCCCTGCGCAAGCCCTGCCCATCCCTGCATTCAGGTACACTTGAATTTTGAAATTGGTCTTCATTTGCTTTGATGTGATTAGAACCGGTGGGTAGCAAAGGGCCCACTTTCTCCTCGGAATCCAAAAGCTCTTCCTACGACCGACCAGCAAACAGCAGCCTTGCCATTTTGTGTCCTGCGCAGGCATTTCCTGTTCCAGCATTCAGGTTCGTGCGTTTTCGATCTCATTCTTGAAGGCACTCTTTCTGTTTGATGTACAGAACCGATTGGTTTGAAGGCCCCTTCATTTTCAAATGACGCGACAAGCATTTCGCTAACCCGCGCAGTGGGCCACAGCTTTGGCTTGCTTTGCCAAGCTCAGGCATTCCCGATTCCAACATTCAGGTAGTGGTTTTCGTGACATAAAGTTGTGCGCTTCAATAGAACCCATTGGATACACTCCCCCGAGACTACCGCCCAAGTCCAAGTTAGATGCAGTCGTAGGACGTTTGGACAGCACACTTGTTCTGCCCTGTGATGCCCAATCGCATCCCCCGCCTCTGTTTAGGTAGGTTCGACCTCTACGCGAATCATAAGTTCTCCGGAAACGGTTGGCAAGACCCTCTGAACTGTAACTAGCGTTCCTCTGACCTCCCAAACATTCGGTCTTTTCCAGAACCAACAAATAATATTCCGCCTAAAGCCCTGGACGAGAAAATTGGTTACACAATTATCGCCGCACCGCGCGGTCAAGATGTGTTTCTCATGTGCGCTGTGGTGGGGTATCCGGTCCCACTATTCAGGTCAGTGTTTCCATTACCATCGTGTATGTGGTTTCAGAACCCACTAGCAAAATCGCGCCGAAAGTCCCGGGCCAGAAATACGATGGGGGCAAGATTGTATCGAATCCAATAGGATCCGTCCTTGTTATGACATGCGATGTGGTTGGATATCCGGTCCCAGCATTCAGGTACACTGCACATTCGTAGAACTGCACGCAGATACCCATTCTAGAACCCACTAATAATGTGGCGCCCAAGAAAGTCGGAGCCCAATTTGGCGGCTGGATTGTCCTCAACGTGGACGAGAAGCAAATCGCGTTCCTGACGTGTTTAGTGAGCGGGTACCCTGTCCCACGCTACATGTAAGTGCGATCTCTCCCTATCGTGCCCTTGTAGAGCCTACCAACAACGTTGCGCCAAAGAAGGACGGGGAAGCCTTCGAAGGCTGGAAGGTGCTTTCCGTGCCTCAGACACGAGACGCGTGGTTAAGCTGTCAGGTCACGGGTTATCCAGCGCCGCGTTACCTGTAAGTGTAGAGTTCAAGGGTGCCCCTCCAGACTATCCAGTCCGTTTTCCTCTAACATGAGTCGATGCTCCCAGAACCCACGGGTCAGACGGGTCCGAAAATCGCCGGAGATGGCCTCACGAAGCAGCATTCGGCGGCCGGGAAAGCGGCGGCGTTGTTGTGCGACGCGCAGTCGTTTCCCGTGCCCAAAAAGAGGTAAAGTTGAAGCTTGCGTTCGCTTTCCATCCACTCTCGCTTTCGGCCAGCTTCCGCAACAGGTGGCCCGGCCGTTCAACTGCAGTGTACGCGCAAGCAAGGACGAGTCTTGCGGCTGTGAATGAAAACCCATACCAGCGGAGGGAGTGGGTGGGTTCATTCACGCCGCATGCGGTCGTCATTTCGTGAGTATTGCATTGATTTCCTAGAGCCCACTGGATCAGTGGGGCCAAGGCTAAGCAGTCACACGATTGATATCAGAACGACTCCGATTGCCACAAGTATAGTCGCTTTATGCCCCGCGCAGGCGTTTCCCACGCCGCATTTCAGGTAAGGCGAGGAGGTGATTAGGAATCCCTTCGTTCATCATTCATATTTATCTCATGTACGAAACAAAGAAAAAGAACAATGAAAAACTAAAGAAACTCATTCGGAACCCATAGTTCCGATGCTGGAACTGAAATATTGAATAGCTTTTCATTGTTTTCTAATTGGAAACTATCGATCGGCTATAAGTTGGGCGTCTTTGTTTAAAGGTGGTATAAGTTCGTCGAGGGCACCAGCCGCAAGCAGGTGATCGCCCTGAACGAGCGCGTGAAGCAGGTGGCCGGCACCCTGATCATCCGCGAGGCCAAAGTGGAGGACTCCGGGAAGTACCTCTGCGTGGTGAACAACTCGGTGGGCGGCGAGAGCGTCGAGACGGTGCTCACCGTGACGGCGCCGCTCAAGGCGACCATCGACCCCAAGGTGCAGACCATCGACTTCGGCCGGCCGGCCGTCTTCACCTGCAACTTCGACGGCAATCCGATCAAGACCGTCAGCTGGCTGAAGGACGGGCGCAAGCTGGAGCACAGCGACGCCGTCCTGCGCATCGAGAGCGTGCGCAAGGAGGACAAGGGCATGTACCAGTGCTTCATTCGCAACGACCAGGAGAGCGCCGAGGCCACCGCCGAGCTGAAGCTCGGCTCGCGCTTCGAGCCGCCGCTCATCAAGCAGTCCTTCGACCAGCAGACGCTGCAGCCGGGCCCATCGGTCTTCCTCTCGTGTAGCGCGTCGGGCACGCCGACGCCCGAGATCGCCTGGGAGCTGGACGGGCGGCGGCTCGCCAACAACGACCGCTACCAGATCGGGCAGTACGTGACGGTGAACGGCGACGTCGTCTCGAACCTGAACATCACCGCCATCCATACCAACGACGGCGGGGTCTACAAGTGCGTGGCCAGCAGCAAGGTGGGCTCCGCCGAGCACCAGGCGAAGATCAGCGTCTACGGCTTGCCCTTCGTGCGGCCGATGGAGAAGCAGGCGATCGTGGCGGGCGGCACCCTCATCGTGCACTGCCCCGTGGCGGGCTACCCCATCGAGACCATCGTGTGGGAGCGCGACTCGCGCCTGCTGCCCACCATCAAGAAGCAGAAGGTCTTCCCGAACGGCACGCTCATCATCGAGAACGTCGAGCGCTCCTCGGACCAGGCCACCTACGTCTGCGTGGCGAAGAACTCGCAGGGTTACAGCGCACGAGGCACGCTCGAAGTGCAAGTGATGGGTGAGTCGCCCTTCCGCCATTGCCTAGATGTAAGCGCTCGATTTCAGCCATCGCGCCATGCTCGTATCTTTCAAAGTGCTGCCGGCCATCAGCCCCTTTCAATTCGAGGGCCCGCTGAACGCCGGCGACAGCGCCGTGCTTACTTGTTACGTGCCCAAGGGCGACAAGCCCTTGAAGATCGAGTGGCACTTTGACGGCAAACCCATAAGTCCCGCGTTGCGGGTGTCGACGTCCACGTTTGGGGCACAGGCAAGCATTCTGAACATTAACACTGTGGACACGGTGCACTCGGGGGACTTCACGTGCATCGCCAGTAACGCAGCAGGCAAATCTCGCTACTCGGCGTCTCTATACGTGAATGGTATCGTCGCCCATCCGCCATCTCTCTTAGTTTTTCACCTCCCTCGCCTTCCGCCCTCATACTACTTGGAATAGTCCAGCCGCAGATCGTCCCCTTTGGCCTCGAGGCCATCAACTCAATGCCTCATGAACAAGGGCGACCTACCCATCGATATCGAGTGGTCGCCCAGCGGCCCACTCGTCCGCCCTGAATGTCAACGGTAGCTGCCTCATTTGCCGCCTTTGTTGATCATTCCCCAGTTGCCCCACACATCTCCCCGTTCTTCTTCGAGGACTCGGCGAATTCTGGCGACACAATCAGCGTGCAATGCACCATCACCAAGGGTGACCTTCCCCTGGACATTTCGTGGACGCTGAATGGGAACGCGATTCGTCCTGAACGGGGTATCTCGGTGATGCGGATGAAACGCGTCAGCTCGTTAACGATCGAATCCGTCCAAGCCGAACATGCCGGGGAGTTCATTTGCAAGGCCCACAATGATGCCGGGGAAAGCTCCTACGCGCAGATCCTCCACGTAAAGGGTACCGGCAATAATGTGTCCAATAAGATTGCATGCCTGTAGTTTCCTCGAAAGTAACACCTTGGTCAACACCTGCAGTACCTGCTCAAATTCTACCCTTCGACTTTGGAGCCGAGAACATCAATTCGGGGGAGTTTGCCACTGTTCAGTGCGCCGTTTCCAAGGGAGACCTTCCGATTTCGATATCTTGGGCGCACAACGGGAGTCCAATCAATGAGTTAATGGGCATTGTCATAAACACGAATCGCAGGACTAGTTCGCTGACCATTGAATCCGTACAAGCCGACCACATGGGCAGATATTCTTGCACCGCCGAGAACCCAGTCGGAGCCACTACCTACTCAGCAGCACTGAATGTCAACGGTACTCGGAATGCGTAGACATTTTTTGACCCTTACAGTCCCACCTCAAATTCTACCCTTTGATTTCGGCGAGGAAGTGCTCAACTCGGGCGAGAGCACATTTCTGACGTGCTCCATTAGTAAAGGCGATCTGCCGATTGCGATCTTCTGGTTGCATCGGGGCAACATCATTGAGAATGGCCCAGGAGTGTCTATAATGCGAATGAATAGCAAGATATCAACACTGTCCATCGACCCCATCAACGCTGAGCATGCCGGAGAGTTTTCTTGTTTGGCGAACAATTCAGCAGGAGCCACCCAGCATTCCGCTACATTAAGGGTTACTGGTACATCTCACTTTCAGTGCCTGATTGCTCTTTGTTTTGTTTCCTATAACTCCCAAACCTGGGCTGATCAAGGAGGAATTGTTTGCAGTTGTGCCCCAAATATTGCCCTTTGACTTCGGCAGCGAGCCCATCAATTCCGGTGAACTAACAACGATTACTTGTGCAGTAAGCAAAGGCGACCTGCCTATAAACATTACGTGGTGGCGAGAAGGAGTGGTTGTTGGTAGAATTGATGGCATTTCGACCAGCAGAAGCAATAAGAAAGTGAGCACGCTGACCATTGACAGTGTTCAGGCTAACCATGCGGGAGAATATACTTGCATGGCAAGTAATTCCGCGGGCACAGCGACTTACTCATCGTACTTGCATGTTAATGGTATGACTCGGGTTTTACATTGGCTGCTTTGGTTTGCACCTTAGTTTTGCCTCAAATCCACCCTTTCGACTTTGGCGAGGAGACCATCAATTCCGGAGACTCAGTGTTCCTGACTTGTTCCATTAGCAAGGGAGATTTGCCTGTCGTTATAAAATGGTTGTATAACAGCCACAGTGTTGACCACAGTTCGGGTGTGCTGGCGAGACAGGCGTCTAAGAAAATCAGCAATCTTGAAATCGACGCCGTGCAGGCCCATAATATTGGCGAGTACACTTGTACTGCAACAAACAGAGCTGGAACCACCAGTTACTCTGCCCATTTACACGTGAACGGTAAAGTTTCCTTCCAACTTAAACTTAGGTTCTCCTTCTTTTCGTTGACTTTGGAAAGAACCTGTGAATGACCTAAAGGACGTGGCTGATTAGGTTGACCTTGCTTGTTTAGTTCTGCCGCAAATCCATCCTTTTGACTTTGGCGACGACTCGATAAACTCCGGAGAATCGTTATCCTTGACGTGTTCCATTACGAAAGGCGATTTGCCGGTTGATGTGGCATGGTTGTACAATAACGCCACTTTGAGTATGGCACCTGGTGTGGCGGCTACCAAAATAGGGAAAAAAGTCAGTACCCTGACCATCGATAATGTGCAAGCGCATCACATTGGTGAATACACCTGCAGGGCGCGAAATAAAGCGGGAACAACGAGATTTTCAACATTTCTACATGTGAACGGTACTGATTTCAGCTTGTACCCATTCTTATTACTCTTAGTTTTGCCTCTCATCCATCCCTTCGACTTTGGCGAAGAACCTATAAACTCCGGCGAATCAGTGTCACTGATGTGCTCTATTACCAAGGGAGATTTGCCTGTCGATATTGCGTGGTTGCACAATGGCGCAGTTATCAGCGAACTGGAGGGTGCAAGCGTCACTAAAGTCGGGAGTAAGGTGTCCACATTGACAATTGACCAGGTCCACGCTCATCATACTGGAGTATACGCATGTACCGCTCGTAATCGAGCCGGAACCACAATGATCTCGTCTTATTTACATGTAAATGGTAGGGCTTTGATCTATTTTGCATCTGTCCGTCCTCCCACTGTTCATAGTTTTGCCTCTCATCCATCCCTTTGACTTTGGCGAAGAACCTATTAACTCCGGGGAGTTCGTAACACTTACCTGCTCGATAACGAAGGGAGATTTGCCTCTGAAAATCGATTGGTTACATAACGATGAATCGATCTCATCCTTCGATGGAGCGATGGCGAAGCAGGTGTCGAAGAAGTCGAGTAATCTAGAGATTGATAATGTTCAGGCACATCATATTGGCGAATACACTTGCCTGGCAACTAACCAGGCTGGAACAACTAGCTTCTCAACCTATCTACACGTGAATGGTACCTACACACTATTGAACACTGTATCTTTCTCTGCTTATTAGTTTTGCCTCTTATCCATCCCTTTGACTTTGGCGCGGAGCCCATTAACTCTGGAGAGTTGGTGTCTCTGACGTGTTCCATAACCAAGGGCGACTTGCCGCTCACAATCGATTGGTTGCTGAATAATGCGATTATTTCGAATACGCATGGCATATCAATCAGCATGGTCCACAAAAAGTTGAGCACGTTGAGTATCGAGTCGGTACAAGCCCATCATATTGGCGAGTACACATGTCGAGCACGGAACCGAGCCGGAGAAACGCGCACCTCTGCGTATCTACATGTAAACGGTACAGTTGCTTGACCTTCTACATTACCCCATTTTTGCTTCCTCAGTCCTCCCGCAAATACACCCCTTCGACTTTGGCGAGGAACCCATTAATTCCGGGGAGACCGTGTCTCTAATGTGCACGATTAGCAAGGGAGACCTGCCAGTGGAGATTTCCTGGCTGTTCAATAATGGCGCCTTGAAAGCCATCGCTGGTGTAGCCATAAGTAGGGTTCATAAGAAATTGAGTACGCTGAGCATTGAGTCAGTGCAAGCCCAGCACATGGGCGAGTACACTTGTGCAGCAAGAAACCCAGCTGGAACCACGAGCTTCTCAACGTACCTACACGTGAATGGTACGGACCTATAGCTTTTCTCACATTTGCTTTTCTTCCGTTCGCCTCCCAGTCTTGCCCCAAATACATCCATTCGACTTTGGAGAGGAAAGGATCAATTCTGGGGAGTCTGTTTCATTGATGTGCTCCATAAGTAAGGGAGATTTGCCGGTAAACATTCGCTGGCAGTACAATAACGCAAGTCTCGATGGCAATATGGGAGTTTTGGTAAGACAGGTGTCTAAGAAAATCAGCAACTTGGAGATTGATTCAGTACAGGCCCAACATATCGGAGAGTACACCTGTTTAGCGGAAAATGCAGCTGGAATCACGAGCTATTCTACGCACTTGCACGTTAATGGTACACTTTGCTTGTCTTCAGTTCTACCACAAATCCATCCCTTTGAATTTGGCGAAGAACCTATGAATTCCGGAGAGAGCGTGTCCCTCACTTGTTCCATAATTAAGGGAGATTTGCCTGTGAGCCTAATCTGGTTGTTCAACAACGCGACCATTGCGGAGGTGGAGGGATTGTCGGTCAGTCGTGTGAATAAGAAGTTGGCCACTTTGACCATTGATGCTGTGCAAGCCCATAACGTTGGAGAGTATAGCTGCCTAGCTCAGAACAAGGCTGGTTGGAGCAGAACGTCAGCATATCTACGTGTGAACGGTATAGAGAGTTCATAAGTTTCTGCTTTTCCATTTCGCAATCAGTTTTGCCGCAAATCCACCCTTTCGATTTTGGCGAAGAACCTATCAACTCTGGCGAGTCCGTTTCCTTGATGTGCTCTATTAGTAAGGGAGATTTGCCTGTTACAATATTCTGGTTATATAACAACCAGAGTATTGGCGAAACTAGTGGGATAATTGCGAAACAAGCTTCGAAAAAGATGGGCACTATGGAGATAGACTCGGTTCAGGCTCATCACATCGGCGAGTACACCTGCATGGCCCAGAATCAAGCGGGCATTGCGAGCTACTCTGCTTCGTTACACGTCAACGGTACTCTCACTGATCTAACCCCAGCTGTGAATTTTCGCTTTAGTTTTGCCTCAAATCCACCCCTTCGACATTGGCGGAGAGCCCATCAACTCTGGCGAGTCCCTGTCCCTTACTTGCACAATCAGCAAAGGCGACCTTCCCGTTTCAATTCAATGGTCCTTTAATAACGTAACACTTACTGCGGGAGACTCTTACGGAGTGACCCTGACCGCCGTGGGGAAGAAGTCTAGCATGCTGAGCATCGATTCCGTGCAAGCCCTCAATGTGGGAGAGTACGCTTGCATTGCCCTCAATCGAGCTGGAGCAACACGTCATTCAACCTATTTACATGTCAATGGTACTTGTCCTAATCTCTTATCGTTCTCTTTGTGTTTGCCAACTACACTCCAAATAGTTCTTCCGCAAATTCTGCCTTTCGCCTTTGGCGAGGAACCAATTAATTCGGGCGAATCCACATCGATCACGTGTTCCATCAGTAAGGGCGATCTTCCGATAAACATCTCCTGGGTGCTGAATAACATGCCAATTGGGAATAATGAGAACGGCATCAAAATCAATCAAGTGACGAAGAAACTTAGCGCTCTGACCATTGACTACGTGGATGCGAATAATGCCGGAGTCTATCAATGTATTGCCACAAACCGAGCGGGGTCCAGTGACTACAGCGCAGATTTGCACGTGAACGGTACCTTCGGCAGTCTATTGCTAACATACTTGTCTTTGGTTCACCCTTAGTTCTGCCTCAAATTGTTCCTTTTAACTTTGGTGATGAGATCATCAACTCGGGAGATGTGGCTTCGGTGACGTGTACGGTGAGCAAGGGAGATTTGCCTGTAAATATTAGCTGGCTGTTCAACAATAAGGCAATCAAAGTCTACGGAGTTTCCAGCCTACTGGTTAATAAGAAAATCAGTACTCTGAGCATTGACAATGCCCGAGATTACCATACTGGCGAATACTCCTGCGTTGCGGCAAACCAGGCAGGAACGACGAGATCCTCTGCGTATTTGAACGTTAATGGTACACACTGATTATCGTTGGTATACCTTGTTTGACCTTTAGTTCTTCCGCAAATTGTTCCCTTCGACTTTGGCAATGAGGTCATCAACGCTGGGGATATGGCTTCCTTGATGTGTTCAGTCAGCAAAGGCGATTTGCCAGTGCGCATTAGCTGGCGCTTCAATGACCATTCCATTGATGATCAATCCAATGGAGTGTCCATCACTAGAGCCAACAAGAAAATTAGCACGTTGAGCATCGATTCCGCGCAAGAGCATAATATTGGCGAATATGCCTGTTTTGCTAAGAACGCAGCAGGAACAACGAGTTATTCTGCGTACCTGCACGTTAATGGTACACTTACTGGTCACTTCTTATCACTGATATCTTTGGTTCGTCCTTAGTTCTTCCACAAATCGTTCCTTTCGACTATGGCGAGGCGGCAATCAATGCTGGCGATGTGGCTTCACTGACTTGCACCGTAAGCAAGGGCGACCTACCTGTAGAGATTAGTTGGCGCTTCAATAATCAACCCATTGATCAATCGATTGGGGTTGCAGTCACAAGGGCCAACAAGAAAATTAGCATGCTGAGCATTGACTCGTCGCAAGAGCACAATATTGGGGAATATGCTTGTATAGCTAGGAATGCAGCAGGAGCGACGAGCTACTCAGCCCTGTTGCACGTAAATGGTAGGCAAACCTGCCCCATCTTTGCATTATCTGTTTGCCTCAGTACCTCCCCAAATCTCTCCCTTCGAGTTCGACGCGCAAGTGAACACCGGTGACGCGATTTCGACGTCTTGTAATGTGAACAAAGGCGACCTGCCACTACGGATAACTTGGCGATTAAACAGTGAGCCAATTGGGAGCACCCAAGGCATTCTCATCAGTTTGGTGGGCAGGAGAGGAAGCTACTTGAGCATTGATTCAGTGGATGCCATCCATGCCGGCGTCTACACATGTCGAGCGGAGAACCGAGCTGGAAGCTCGTCATTCGACACCCAACTCAATGTTAATGGTACACACTTTGTGGTCAGTCATTAAGGTACCCCCTTGTTTCTGTTCTGTCCATCAAAGTGCTTCCGCAAATCGTTCCCTTCGACTTTGAATCGCAAGTTAACACTGGCGATATGGTTTCGGCTACTTGCACTGTTAGCAAGGGCGACTTTCCGATTGAAATCTACTGGACTTTGAATGGCCACCCCGTCGATACTATTGTGGGAATCTCGGTCAACCCGTTTGGGCAGCGAGCTAGCTATCTGAGCATTGATACCACGGATGCCATGCACGCTGGCGTTTTCCGCTGCCATGCCACAAACCCAGCGGGGAATACCAGCTACTCATCGGAATTGCATGTCAACGGTACCCGTCTGCATTTACATTTCATTTCCCTCCGCACCCCATTTTAGTACCGCCTCAAATTGTTCCTGGGTGCTGATCAATTCAACTCTGGCGACATGGTCTCCCTTACTTACACGGTGAGCAAGGGCGATATACCCTTGAAGGCCAAATAGCAGAAAATCTTTAAGGGACTTCAGGCAGTTTCGTTCAGATGGTTATCACTAATGTTATTGATTGATGGTACAAGAGAACTATTTCTGCTCTTTCGCAAATTCCAGTTCAACCACAAATTTATCCCTTCGACTTTGGTGATGAGACCATTAACTCTGGGGATGTGGTATCGGTGACTTGTGTCGTCAACAAGGGCGACCTCCCAATCAATATCACTTGGTATTTGAATCAGTCTCCACTGGATGCCAGGGTAGCATCAAGTAGAAGTGGCATTGCGATATTGCGCACCAATAAACGGAACAGCCAGTTGTCGATCGAGAATGTCCAGCATCACCATACCGGGGAGTACATCTGCGAGGCGACCAATGCAGCCGGACGAACTGCTCACGCAGCCCAGTTGCGCGTACATGGTATCTCTTCGCTCGCTCTTACTTCCGGATTTCTTTCTAGTTTTGCCCAAACTCCTTCCATTCTCTTTCGGCGAAGATCCCCAATTTCTCGGCGAGTCGACCACTGTGCAGTGCAGTGTTTCCGCCGGCGACATGCCCGTAGCCTTCTCCTGGTTCCTGAACGGCGCGCCCCTGATTGACGAGGCGGACATTCGCATAGGGTCATTCGGGAGGAAGACCTCAGTGCTCAGCATTGATTCGCTCACAGAGAAGCACGCTGGGAACTTCACGTGTCTGGCGCACAATCGCGCTGGAATTGCCAGCGTGGCCGCCGAGCTGGTGGTCAAGGGTAGCCCACAATTGCCGTTTTACGAATGCTGCTAGCTGGATGCTGTATTGCACGTGTCCTCTTTTCATATCGCATTGCTCAGTCTCCCCGCGGATCACTCCTTTCGCGTTCGACGACAATCCGCTACATGAAGGGCAGTACGTGCAAGTGACGTGTCTGGCTGCCGAGGGAGACTTACCCATGACCATTCAATGGTCTCTGAATGGCGAGACTTTGGACAAGTATCCAGAGGTGACTGTAGCCAAAGTGGGCAGACGGAGCTCAATTCTGACCATCGAATCGGTGACCTACGCGCATGCTGGAAACTTCTCCTGCGCGGCGAAAAACAAGGCAGGAGACACTGCGTTCACATCACAGCTACAAGTTAATGGTAGCGCCTTTCTTTCATCTTAGCATTGTGTTGCAACCATCCATGGCCTCAATATCGGCATTCCCATGGACCCACTTCGACTGACTTCGAATCTACTTTTATTTTCGTTGCCAATTTCCACGTGGAAACTCAAGATGTCGAGTTAGCTTAGAAACTGGGGCAATCCGGTAATCGGTCATTGGTAGCGACCCTCTTTACTGATGGCACGCCAGTGAGATTTAGCTTCATCAAATATCTCAGCCGCATCATCCTATAAACCCTCCACCCAATATCCTGTGAATCATCATTTTGGCTGAGGTACAGGGATGTCAACCAACCACCCTGCAACTCCTTCTTTTGTAGCTGCATGCGATTAGCGACTAATTTAATGCTAATTTTCTCTCTTACTTGTCCCCACTTAATTTCTTTTTTGATACATAACAATGAGAAACTAATGGATAATGCATGCCCTGTTTCGAAATTTGCATGCAGGAAGAAGTGCGATTACTGGGAGCTTCGGCTTCTGGTAATCCTCGAAGCAGGTGTATTCATAGATTTCTGGGTGGATTTCAGTGCCACCGAGGTGGATCTTGGAGCCCACTGATAAAGCATTCGCCCAAGGCTCTGATGCCGCTGTCGAATGTAAAGCCGATGGATTTCCAAAGCCGACGGTGACATGGAAGAAGGCTACTGGTAAGGAAACGGAAGACTTGTTTTGAGATACTTCATCTGAGGTGTGCGCGTCAATTTCAGGCGAAACTCCTGGCGATTATAAAGACCTAAGACCTAACAATCCCGATATCAAAGTTGAAGACGGTACCCTGATGATTAACAATATCCAGAAGACCAATGAGGGTTACTATCTTTGCGAGGCTGTTAATGGTATTGGTTCCGGATTATCGGCTGTGGTTCTCATTGGGGTCCAAGGTGTGATTGTTTCATTCGTACTTTGATTGGTATTTATTGAAAGTCGATTCGTATTCTAAATAGCTCCTCCACAATTCGAGATAAAACATCGCAACCAAACATCTCGTCGTGGGGATCCCGCGGTGCTTCAGTGTGAAGCGAAGGGTGAAAAACCGATTGGAATCCTGTGGAATATCAACAACAAGCGCTTGGAACCCAAAGGCGACTCTCGCTATACGATTCGCGAGGAAATCCTGCCCACTGGTGTACTTTCCGACCTCAGCATTAAGCGCACCGAACGCTCCGATTCGGCCGTCTTCACCTGCGTGGCCACGAATGCGTTCGGCAGCGACGACACCAGCATTAACATGATTATCCAGGAGGTGCCGGAGATCCCGTACGATTTGAAAGTCCTCGACAAGTCTGGGCGCTCGGTGCAGCTGTCCTGGATGGCTCCGTATGACGGCAATTCGGCGATCAAGAAGTACATGATTGAGTACAAGCCAAGCAAGTCAAGCTGGGAGCACGGCATGATGGAACGCGTGCTGGTACCCGGAGAGCAAACCGAAGCCGGGGTCTTCACGCTCAAGCCTGCCACCACCTACCATATCCGCATTGTGGCCGAGAACGAAATGGGCAGCTCGGACCCGTCCGACACCGTCACGATCATCACTGCCGAGGAAGCGCCCAGCGGTCCACCATTATCAATTCGCGTTGAAGCCCCCGAACAGCACATGCTGAAGGTGTTCTGGAAGCCTCCGTCGCGAGTTGACTGGAACGGGGAGATTCTGGGCTACTACATTGGCTTCAAGCTGGCCACCAGTGATAAGCCGTATGTCTTCGAAACGGTGGAATTTAGTCGCGAAGAGGGCAAAGAGCATCATTTGCAGGTACGAAGTGCGACACCTGTAGGTGTATTTCTGGGTAATCTGGGTACACGATGTGGTTGCAGATCAACAATTTGAAAACGTACACGCAATACTCGGTTGTTGTACAAGCTTTTAACAAAGTTGGCAAGGGACCAATATCGGAAGATGTGAAGGCGTACACGGCTGAAGGATCGCCGGAGCAACCTCCCGTTGACACAATCTGCACCACTTTGACCGCGCAGACAATTCGTGTTACCTGGGTTTCGCCTCCTCTCACCGCCGCCAATGGTGTCATCAAGGGGTACAAAGTTATCTACGGCCCTTCGGAAACTTGGTTCGGTAAGCTTGCGCGTCCCCCGGTAATTGGTCTGTTGATGTACGAGGCGCACGATCGGATCGCAGATGAAAACACCAAAGATACGAAGATTACCGCGTCCAGTGAGACGATCCTGCATGGTCTAAAGAAGTACACGAATTACAGCATGCAAGTGCTGGCATACACATCGGGCGGAGATGGAGTTCGAAGTTCTCCGATCCATTGTCAGACTGAGCAAGACGTGCCCGAAGCGCCCGTTTCCGTCAAGGCACTCGTCATGTCCGACGATTCCATCCTGGTTAGCTGGAAGCCGCCGACCGAGCCCAACGGAATCGTCGAACAGTACACCGTGTACATCCGCGAGGCACCCGACGGCGAAGGCACCTCGACCGACGCGAAACCGCGCGTGCACAAGGTCATACCGAATCTCAAGAATCAGAATCTGAGCTTCCAGGCGAAGGATCTGGACAGCAAGTTGAAATACGAGTTCTGGGTGACTGCCTCGACGAACATCGGCGAAGGGCAACCGTCAGAGAACGTTGTTGTTGCGCCCAGCACGAAAGGTACCATCTCCATCTCTTCCTTGCATTTGTTAGTCCAGCGCGTTACAGTTCCTGCCAAGATTGCGTCCTTCGACGACAAATTCACGACGACCTACAAGGAGGACGTGACGCTGCCCTGTTTAGCTGTTGGCGTGCCCGCGCCTGAGGTCGTCTGGAAGATAAAGGGCGTCGCCTTTGGCAACAACGACCGCATCCGCCAACAACCCGATGGGTCCTTGTTCATCCGCGACGTGATTCGTGCCGACGCCGGCGAGTATTCATGTTACGTGGAGAACTCTTTTGGGCAGGACTCAATCACGCACAAGCTGGTAGTGAACGCACCCCCGCATGCGCCCCAAGTAAGTACTATTCGTCTCTGCGCGAAGACGTCGTTATCGTTGCTTCCTAGGTGAGTCTGACTTCGACCACCACTAACTCGCTTACCATTAAAATCAAACCGCATCCCACGGACTTGGAGCCCATCCACGGCTTCACTGTCCATTACAAGCCGGAGTACGGCGAGTGGGAAACGGCGCAAATCGCGAGCAGCCAGGACAAATACGTGCTGGAGAAGCTGGTGTGCGGAACGCGTTATCAGCTATATGTCACTGCCTACAATAGCATTGGAACCGGGGACCCATCCGACAATCTAAATACGCGCACGCGAGGCGAAAAGCCCATCATTCCCAGCGCGGACAAGTTCATCGAAGTTTCCTCCAACAGCATCTCTCTTCACTTCGACGAGTGGTCCGATGGCGGGTGTCCGATGCTCTACTTCGTCGTGGAGCAGAAGAAGAAGTAAGCATGCGGGCCCCTGTAGTGGGGGGCTAGAATACCACTACGGTAATCTCTGCCTGTCGTAAGAGGCGACTAAAAGAGAACCTGCTGGGCAATGGTGCCCGGATATCATCCTTTTAATTACCACTTGTGTAATTTGGGATTAGTGGACTTGTCCACTTGCAGAGCATGTGGGGAGTGGCCAGAAACGGCCCATCATATCCTATGCTCATGCAATGCGGCAGCGCATATGGAAGAGGGGCAGCTTGACGCCCTCTGACATAATCGCAATGCCTCCAAGGGAGCTATTGAATTTCCTGACGGAAATTCAAAAGGAGTCACTTGGATTTTAAGTTAGAGGGTCACAGTACAATAGGCCTTTAAGGCCGCAGTACTCAGGGCGAATGGTGCCCGCAGATCCCTAAAAAAAAGCATGCGGGCGGCTTTGGATAGCAAGCGAATGTATGAGCGCGCATTTCAGATTGAGTCCAGATTGGATTCAAGTGTCCAACAACGTGAAGGCGACCGGGAACTTCGTCGTCCTGGACCTGGATCCCGCTACATGGTACCATCTGCGAGTGACTGCGCACAACAACGCCGGCTTCAACGTCGCCGAGTACGAGTTCGCGACGCTGACGGCTGCGGGAGGTATGTACGCTTTGTAAATACCCTTGCAATGCACGCGATCCCACAGCAGCCCACTTGCACGGTGCGGAACAATAGTAACTGCAAGTGGTCATCCACTTCCGTCCGCGACCAGTTCACACGCATTGATATGTTGTGATTATTTACAGCTACTATTGCTCCGGCTCGTGAGATCCCCAAAGAAGACACGATCCAACTAATCCTGGCAAATCTGAACCTCGTTGTCCCTGTGGTAGCCGCCGTATTAGTCATAATTGTTGCAATTGTCGTCATTTGCGTGTTGCGCGGCAAAGGAAACTACCAAAAAGGTAAACCCAACTTGACTTCATCTGCGTTTCAATTCCCTAGGTTCAATTGCGCCCGTCCGCGAAGTCTTCGGCACTAGGTTGCTCATGCCATGGATGCCCGATTGGGTCGATCTAAATATTGCAGTACCGGTAGCGGCAACTGCCATCGTCGTTGCAGTGGGCATCATCGTGATCTGCGTCGCAGTGTCCAGACGCGCCCAGGGACCGACGCAAACGCGCTTAACCAGCGACTGTATGTGATCAAAAGTCCGCCAAAGCAACTACTCTTGCGCTTCTCACTTGGTTACATGGACGGCAATGTTGGTAATGAATGCCCGCGCTTGATTCTAGATGATGTGGTCTACAATCAGTCGGTGAATACGGTGGGCACCTTGGACAAGAGGCGGCCGGATCTACGAGACGAATTGGGATACATTGCGCCACCGAACAGGAAGTTGCCGCCAGTCCCAGGCTCCAACTACAACACCTGCGACCGGCTTAAGAGAGGTACCATCAATGTGCGAGTCCAGGTCTCCATCAAAGCTCATTTCAGCGCTGCATGCTTTTAATTGTTTTGTACATATCACATGAGACATCGGAACACTAGCTGGAAGAGCAAGGAGGCTGTTGGGACTGCTAAATTCTGTAAGTCCACTTCAACCATGTTGTCATTATGTGTTAGGCGCCCATTATCGTGCCCATTCCACTTGGGACCCACGCAGACATCTTTACGAGGAATTATGCAGTCGCCGAGGGTCGAACGAAACCGTTCATACTCACAGAGGTACACACAATATGCGCACCTTTTACATTCGCATCCATTCGTTTGCTCCCGGTTCTTACTAACAGATCAGAAGCTTCATTAGCTGCCTTTTGCTAACATTTCTAAAAGCAACTCTATCGCTTCCCTGATGATATAGTTGATTGACATTCAGTAAGTACTGTAAGTGTTTACACCAGGTATGGCCAACCCGAGGCCCGCGGGCCCCCGTTGAACATTTGTGCGGCCTGCGCAACAAACAAGTACGGGGAATACCCGAGATTCGTGTAGCAGATACAATAGGTATCCAGGCGGGCGGGGAATACCCTTAGTCCGTTTGTATATGTGTGGCTCGCAAGTTCATGTGGGTAAGCCGTCCCTGGTTTGCACCCTCGCATGCTCTGGCAATACCCTACTGGTCCTCATCATTGAATAACTTATTATGAAGGAAATGGATCCCACTTGGGGTACTCTGGGGTACGCTCTAATTGAGCTCGTCTTTTAGGCATGGACGATGAGATATGCCCGTACGCGACATTCCATTTGCTTGGATTCCGCGAGGAAATCGACCCCACCAAAGCCATGCAATTCCAGACGTTCCCCCATCCGCACGCTGGCACCATGGGTCCATCGGGAATGGGCACGCCGCATCAGGCTCACTCCCGTGCCGGCTCTCAGTCAATGCCGCGCCAGAACCGACGCTATGACAGAGTCGGCTCTCAAGGTAGTCAGTACTACACCCAATGTACGTATCATTCTCTTCATCAACGCCTCATGTACAATCATTCATGGTCAGGCAGGCTCGCAATTCATGCAGGTTTAGGCTTCCATTCGCATTCATAAACTCATAACCCAGCCCATTAGATTGAAATGTAGTTAAATGCTCCGCAAGCAGTGGATGAATGTAAGACAACTGTTTTTACTGTAGTCTTCTTAGTCTGGGTGTTCTTCAACTCTAGCAAGCATTGCGTTCTAGATTCTCCCTGAGTTCATTTACTAAGCCCTATTCTAGGCAATGGAAGCATCTACTCCCCTGGCCCCGAATACGATGACCCCGCAAATTGTGCGCCGGAGGATGAGCAATATGGCAGTCAATATTGCGGCTATGGCAATCCCTATGATCAGTACGGAAGTCGTGGATCAATTGGACGCCGTTCTCTGGGTTCGCTTCGCATTCAGCCTACTGCTACTAGTCCAGAGCCTCCACCGCCGCCACCACGTAACCACGATCCCAATGATTCCAAGGACAGCAATGAGATTTCAGAGGCCGAATGCGATCGCGATCAGCTAATCAATAGTCGCACCTATGGAGGTAAGCAGCAAGTGACGGAGATAAGAAAGGAAAAGAAAGTGCGTCATCGCCATAAATCCGATCTTATCTTCGAGGTCGGCATCAGTAACCACATTCAAACAAACGCAAAACAGAGTCAGGATTTTCGAGCACAATTTGAAATTGTTTCGAAGCTTTGTTGCAATTCTATTGCGTTGTGATTAAGCTTTCTTTAAAGTTTCGTTCATTTTCGTTGCAGAGAAAGAGGAGGGTAAGTCACACACGTGCACAAGCAGTAAGCGCAGTTCAGAATATGTTGCGAAGTTTGAGTTCGTTTCTTATTGGCTAGTTAGGGCATTGTTCATAATATACCCGAGGTGCGAATACGAGAACACAATCAACACCTCGCCCTGGGATGTCATGCACACATCATTTGCATTACTTTCATTGCATGGGTGTGTAATTAATCGAGTTAATGGATGCATGCGCATTTTTTGTGTCTAATTTGTTCATTTCGGCACTTCCATCATCTCCAAATGTCTGGTGCTCGTGGTAGTAAGTGTGATATGTTTCAGTAATGAGAATGAATAGCGCCAAGGATGGCATGAACCACGAGGATATGAGAAAACTGATTGAGAGGTAAATGTCAGGAAACCGCTAAACAATTACATAGTCTATCGAAGAGGCATTAATGTTTTTCAACTCCATACTAATAATGGTTACAAAGAAACTTTATTTGTTTCAAAAAGTTG
>JAOEHK010028655.1:11220-57455 GCA_025447835.1 Labidoglobus nevermanni | reverse complement strand
TCGCTATAACTTTGGAACCATGAGGTTCTTCCAATTTTCCTTTGCGTTAGTGGTGTCCCAGAAGTACACGGAACATGCTCGTTTCATTTCCATTGAATTCTTTGTATTTTAGGAGTAAATCAATAACACACACACACACACACATTCATATTTATATATATAGATAGACATCAAATTATCAGCTATCGGGCTGTAGACATTAAATCGTATGCAAATGCTGCTATTGCATCGCATATTGTAATTGAATGATTGCAATTTTTGCCAATTTACTGTTTTAATTGAAGGTTTCACTTACGTGTTTGTTAGCATGCCCACTGGAAAGAAGAAAAGGCTTGGTCCAATCAGTTTAATTGCTTTTATTGCCGATATTAGTCAATTCGCAAATAATTGCGAATAATAGCGACCAGTTTGTGCTTTCGCCGTTTGAGAATTAAAGCTCAATTTGCCCCAATTTCGCGTTTCGCTCTATTACATTCGCTGTTATTTTTTATTCTCAGTACGCCAGTTGCACTAGTCCAGACACTTCACCGGAGTTTGTACCTCTTATTTTATCTGGTGCATTTAAAGTTCATCCCTAAAAGTATCGTAAATTGTCTTATGACTTTCAAACTAAGTGATGGAAATGCTTGCGAAATTGCGCAACATGAAAATATTATGCAGGCCAAGTAATTCAAGTCATACTCGCGATGCAAATTTAGTCGAAAGGGAATGTGGGATTGAGAATATTCGACTTTGTTCCGATCTCCTTAGCCATGCAAGTGAGTAATAAATAATACGACAGTTCGCGTAACTTTTAACTTCTCTTTTTTAAGCGAATCTTACCACTATAATCTCACACTAGGCAACCAACATAACTATTTTCTAAGTTTAGAATATCCAATCATCATTGCTGGTCATTTGTTCTATTGTTATGAAATGGACTTAATAGATTATTGAACACCTGGTAATTCCCCCACTATTTGCATCTACTTTATTTCGAAATTATTCTAGAATAACGATGATTTAAACTCGCTGGTAGAGCCATCTATATTTCGGAGTTGGAACTATTCGAAACATCAGCGTTAGAAATAACTGCAATTAAATTTCCTTCTATAAAACTTGCTTGTAGTTTAGGTTTCTAATAGATCCCATATACACAATCATAGAAAGGGTTCTAATTTAACACAATAGACAATAGATGCATTTAACCAGAAACAACTTCCGATATCTGCGATTGTCTCTATTTCTTGCTTCCGACTACTTTTTCCTGATGGTAGCTAAAGTCACCTCTTTTGAATGTTGGAAGCGAATGATTTGACCATAAAAAGTCGCATTGTGATGCAGTGAAATGAAGCACTTCATATCTCTCCAATGATATCATCGAATTGCGGCGACGTGAGCGAGTAACGTCATCTTTTAGGTCAGCTGGCATTTCCGTAAAAGGCGGTGAGTGTGTCTGCCGTGAGAAAATGTGGGCAGTTGCTGAGTTACCAGATACTGACGCAAGTAATTGTTGCAAATTTATTCACTCGCTGTACGCACAAATTTTACATTATTGTTAGGCAAATGTCAAAGTCTGGATAACAAGATTAGACTAATCTACACTGAATCAACATTGCCATGAACCCAGTTATCACCTGTGCCTTATCAGCAAGCGCCATGTTGAGTCTTTAACAATGGCGGCAAGAAATCCATTCATACAATAATGCGTATTCATGTCGTCATCGATTTACTCAAAGAACCTTCGAGAATATCTCCAACAGTGATACCTTAAAGGAAAGCTATCGCTATATCAGGCATTTCACTGACAACTGCCGACAATGAGCTATTGTAGAATATATGCGAGTATTTCGTGATCATGCGACGTCCCACAGACTCCGATGTTTTGCACCTACAGATCTCATTCATAGATGGCATTCATTGCCGCCATTTCCCCTTCCATCGCCGCCAGCGCTATGCGAATGCGCAGTGCGCATCAATCCTTTAATTCCTCAAGAGTCGCGCTCTAGCGAGCTGTTCGTGCAATTGCTCCTCAGTGCTGTTATCTGTGAACTGTGCAAATTGTTTGAAACGTTGACCCGACCAGCGTCGTTGTTCTAATTGATTTTAATTAACAGCCGCATTCGCAATCAATTGATTGATTGATTACGCTTAATTACCAATACAAACATTCCACGACGATTCGAATTGACCGCGATAGAGGGCAGGAGGTGTACATGTCTTCGACGCACGCGTACTACAAGGATCGACTCGGTTTCGATCCCAAGGAGGATGGCTACCAAGGTCCTAATCAGAAATATCGCAAAACCGACCCGCAATTTGCGCGACATAAGCAACAGCAGCAGCAGCAGCAGCAGGACCAACCGGATGGATACGAGCAGAGTTTGACCCGGTTTAAAGGTACTTCAATATGGGAGTTTTTTGTTCAGACTCAAGGTACGGTGGCGGGATGAGGCGTTGCTTGGCAACCACTGTGTGTGCGTGATCTTTGCTGCCTAACTGCTCAACGCGCCGCAGTGACATCTATCATCCAGACGCAGTACTTCAGAATGGAAGATCAGTCAGATTCCTTCCACTTGTTGGCCTTTCTTGGTGTTTGTCCTTCATGCCATGCCCATATGCTTCCTAATATAAGCTGTCAATTTCGCAATCGAGTGGGTGGATTCGTTATTAACGTTTTTAATTATGTTTAACATCTGCATGTAGAATTCTTGTTTTCAGACTGCTAACTAGCGGAAATTTTTGCGCCCTAAGACATTCCATTGTATTATTGTTAGTTCAGCTTTAGTTTATTGATGAATTGTTAACTTTTACCCATGTTTTCACTATGAATTTGTTATATAATCAAGGTTGAATTAGTTGCGGTTAAACTCTTCGAAATATAACAATACAAGGTTGATTTTGAATGGGAATGTAAAACAACATATTGCATATAATTTCTATTTTAAATGAAATTATTGTTTAGTTTTAATTGCAATGCAAATGAAGACGCAATCTTGTCATGATTAATCTCGACATAGATTCAACACGTGTCACAAATTCGGATCTAAATGTTGCAAATATATGGCTTACAAACAATTTAGTATCGCGAATTATGCATGATGTGTACACAAAGTATTTGCGCTTATAATAAATACGATTTTACGTCTGCAAAGTGACGCCATTGAACATGTGATTTTGATGCAACGCATTGTTTTTCAATTTGCAGATGAACGCGATGCGATTCAAAAGAAAACCTTCACGAAATGGGTCAACAAACACCTAAAGAAGGTAGGCATTGGTTTGATTTCTTAGCATTATTTATTAACATACTAGAAGAGGACCTAACATTGCTATTTGTTCATCTGCTGCATTCCACCTATTTCCCTAAGTTTGGTACTGTTGTTCGACAACGAACGGAGACTCACTATCGGGCTGATCGATATTTTAGTCTCTGATTTTTTCAAGCGAACCAATATTTCCGAACCAATTGATTTTTCGCTATATCTTTCGAAGCATGAGGTGTTTCCAATTTTTCTTCCCTTTATGATGGTTCCAGGAGTACCGAGAACATGTCCAATATTTCATTTCTATCGAATTATTTGTCTTTTATTCGTAAATCAGGGACACACGGCATACATTCATCTTTATATATATTGATCATCAATTAATCAAATGTTTGTCAGAGTGTTTTCAATTAATGTCATTGAATTGCTTTAGATAGAGTTCAATGATTAATTGGAGCAGTTTTTATGGAAATGTTGTCTTAGTTCTGGATAAATTATTGAATTATTAATAATAATTCACGTTCAATGTGACTGTTAATGATTTATACGCAATTTTCGCTAACATCAATAGCATAATTACCATTTCAGCGGTTTTTCATCCCCTAAGTTTTCCTGCGGTGAATTCTCTGTTCGACGTCGTAATTAGCGGGCATTAGAGAACAATTAATGAATCATTTGCTTTCTCATTTGCCCTCTTTCTCAATATTTACAAACCTAATACAAGGATTACAATTCTCGTCTGTTGTTATCATATTCCGGTAGATAAAGCAAACAGACTGAATACATTGTCTCCTAAGATTATTATCAAAGGTATTTCTTCTATCCCTCCAAAGCAGAGCAAAGATGATCCTTAAAATAATGATTACATTCATTATTACGCGATGTTAATTATTCTATTGATAGTCTTTAAAAATTCGTCTTTTTTCACGCTTGCAATAACTTAACAGCATTGGAAGTATATGAAGGTAAATTAATTATGTTGTCATCGTTTATTTATTTACGAAGCGTGATTTTCACTGAATTCTAATTTCTCATTCAGTTTTTGAGTGAATTCTCAGGAAGCGCCATCTATATTTCAGTGCGGGAACGGTGCGAAGACTCAGCTTTATAAATAACTACATTACAATGTCTATTTGTTGACCTTTGAAGGAATTGTTTCAAAGAAGTATATAAAACTTTAGCTCCTTCAGTTCTCTCCGATTAATTTGTGTTTGAAATCATTATCATGTCGATTATAATCGTACTGGTACGAAATTACAGAATTACACATGCCTTCATGTTTGTGTGATTGTGAACAACTCCGCGTGTTGTCCACGTTCAGTAAGTGAATTCTTCTTGATTGTGTTGTTGAATATGTTGACAATTTGCTTAATTTGTGTATTTTTCATTTTGGCTTATAGAACAATAAATTAACGCATAGTTTTACCTTGTGTCCTTTGGTTTATCTTATTTCAGCATGTTTCTCTTGTACTGAGAGATTTGTTGCCTTTTATTACATATCCTTACAACTGCTCAGTAGCCAAGTGTTGGGTTCAATCCCCGTCAGGGCGTGGTATTTTAAAATTCATTATTGGGTCTGCAACCTCTTATAATGCCGTAAAAACACGAAAAGGCTACCGAGCGGCCAGTGAAGATATATATAGTGGTAAAAGCGCTAGATATATATATCCTTACATATCCTGTGGTTCCAGGCTGGTCGCCAAATCAAGGATTTGTTCGAGGACCTGCGCGATGGACACAATCTCATTTCTCTGTTGGAGGTTTTAACTGGCGAACAACTTGTAAGTCCTTCCGGTATTTGCAATGCTGCAGATCGATGTTATCGTTGTGTTTCTATGTAACAGCCAAGAGAGAAAGGAGAGATGCGCTTTCATATGTTGCAAAACTGCGAGACCGTTCTGCACTTCCTCTACTGCAAACGCATCAAGCTAGTGAACATTCGCTCCGAGGATATTGTTGATGGCAATCCTAAGCTCACGCTGGGCCTGATCTGGACCATTATTCTGCATTTCCAAGTAAGTGCTTATCAACTCTCAATTGGCAATCGTTGGGCGCGTGTTCAATTGGCGTTTGTTTGAATTTGGCGATTTACATTATTGGCAATTTGTAATCAGCATCAGAGCGGACCTGTGCTTAATGTCGCTTTGTTTTATGCAGAAAGGATTGGAGGTAAGTCCGAATTTCAAAGCTTCCAAATGCTCCTTGCCCACAATGGCATCAGAGTTCAGGAATTCGTTAGAAATTGTGTTGAACAAAGGACGAAAATTGAGTGGAAATAAAAAGGACTGTTCTTAATTCCGCTAGGGAACTAGATTTGTTTCAAAGAAATAGGAATAAAGGCTATTAAATCATGTTGAAAATTGGATTACCGGGTAATTATATCGAAATTCCTATTCTGCGTTGGACGAAAGAATTTGATTGACATTGATATTAATTTATCAATAACAAACCAACTGTTGGCACTAGTGTAAATGTTGCTTACATAAGATACCAAGTAGGCGGCTAAAAAGTCACCTCAATAACAATAACAATCTAGAATATGCGAAAATATCCAATGTGGGAGATGGCGTCTTGATCAATTTGGTTGTGTCGACTGAAGGTTTGCTCGTCCATGGCATAGATTATTTATAAATTTCAGAAAAAGTTGCCACTGGCAAACTGCTTGCATTTATGAATGAAATAACTCATTCATAAACCAACAATTCTAAATATTGTCCGCACTTAGGTTACTTTGCTATAACTTTCGAAAAATGAGCTTTTTCCAATTGGTCTTCCTATTGAAGTACACTGAACATGCCTAATATTTCGTTTCGATCGAATTATTTGTATTTTAGGCGTAAATAATGAACATACATTGAACCAACGAATTGCTGATTTAACAAAGATGGCGACTTTTTGTTTATACATTCATACAAATGATATTCATGGCAAGTGATAAATCTTAACTATAATTGTAAATGTGCAAGAAGTAAATTTGAAATTCCAATTCTTCGATAAGATCCATTATTAGTTGTTTCAAGTCTAATAAAAATGGTCATTTTATTAATTTATGTAATGGAGTAAAAATGTGGGTGGATGCGAATTTACACCAAGGTCTATCACATTGCAGAAGCATTAATTGTTGAGATGCAAGGCATTGAAAAATCAACACTTAATTATCAAATGTGTGCAATGAATAGCACGAAAATAAAAAGTACATATAAGCATATCCTAGCAATTCAGCGAAGACTTATCTCATTGAGTAAACGTTGAAATCTGAAATCCTTAGCAAATGACATCATATCCTGCGATATATCAATTTGTTACTCTCAACCTAATGCTTCACTCTAATGGCTTATTTATTTTTCTTTTATCATTGTCTAGGCCAGTGCTCCGCAACCTGTGTGCCGCGGCACACAAGTGTGCCGCCAAGCCATCACTAGTGTGCCGTAAGGCCATGGGGTGGAGTGACAATAAACCAGTCTAATCTCGACCAGTAACTTTGGCTTGCATTACCCAATATATAGTCGAATATAAAAGATTAATGTTCATTAAAACAAGCGCAAATATCACTTTATATATATATATATATTCACTACCCGCTCTACCGCTTCTTGCAGTGTGGGGTTTCGTGGAAGAGCGTACTGCAACCACATCTTTCAGACGTCGTACTGTCCTCTTTCCACTGGCCGCTCGGTAGCTTTTTCATGTTTTTCCAACATTATGTGAGGTTGCAGACCCAACAATGGATTTTAAACTACAACGCCCTGCCGGGGATTGACCCCAACACCTTCGGTATTGCAACTCTGTACGTTAACCACTCCGCTACCGAGCGGTTAAATATCACTTTAATTATTATATAATATATATAGTATTGAATAGAAAGGGAAATTTTCATTAATAATTTTAGGTATTTGATCAATTAATACAACAATTTTCGTTTTGGTGTGTCGCGGAATTCTAGAATAACTCTTAGTGTGCCGCAGAATTCTAGGATGACCTTTAGTGTGCCCTGGGTCAGAAAAGGTTGGGGAGCACTGGTCTAGGCTGTAACAGAACACTCTACCATATTGGATGTTTAACATTGAGAGCGAATACAGACTTGTTGTTATTTTATTAGAAGGTCATATTATTCTATTTGGAGTCTATAGTATTGGGGTAGGATGAGGAATCATAAAGGACATCAATCACTTCATTTTCTAATAACCGCTCAATAGTTAAAGATAACGCTGTTGCCAGGGATTGAACCCAAGACACTGGGCTCATGGGGCAACTGCGTTACCACTCGGCTACAGAGCGGTTACAGACAAGCTGCATTAAAATCGACTCAAGTATCACGAGTCCGCGACCTTTAAATAATTCAATTTCACTTTCTAAGTGCACACATGTACACTATGACCTTTAATATTTCACAAAGGTTTCTCGTTGCTATTCTGTGTAGTGCTATTCTTAGTAATTTATCACTATTTTTCTTTGCAATTGCTAAAGACTGCGAACAAGGTGTAGGATGGCATCACAGGTGCAATCGCACCGTTTTAGCGGAAGTCTAGTCATGTATGCGTTTAGCTTGGTATTGTGGGCAGGTAACCGGAAAGAGCAGCATGTGCACGACTAAGGCTAGTAGCGGCCGCATTCGTGGGCCCTCCTCGCTTACCGAGGTCTTTCGGTAGGCGAACGGCAAGTGCCGCCTACACCTACATACGTCCCTGGCCATCCATCCCACTTGCCCACGGTCTGGTGGTCTCGCGGCGTGGTATAGCACCGTACACCGCTGCCGACAAACGCAGGCGAGCGGATCGTGGTCGAGGAGGTGCCTCTGCCTTGCTTCGATCGCGCATTTCAGTCCTCACCTGGCGAACCACCTGTAACCAGTCGCTCAGTCGCGTGTCCCGCTTTCCGAATTCGGTGCACTTGTGCGCGCCATGTACAAGTTCTCGAAGGACGGCACGTCCGGCTCGAACCGGCTGTACGTGCAGTCCACGCAGGGCCCCACCGGCCCTCCGGTGATGAGCAGCGTTACCGAGAACGTCAACCTGGAGGCAAAGTTCACCAACAAGAAGCTCAGCACCGAGGTGCTGGGCAGCTCCATCGAGTCTATGCAGACGCGGAAGCCGCGCGAAGACGGAACGAAGCGCATCACGACCCGGATCGTGCGGAAAGTCACCACGTTGACGCGCGGCGAAGAAAAATCGCATACCCGAGCCCTCAATAATCGCGCTCAGACCAAGAGCATTGAGTACACGGTGGATGTTGAGGACTTGGGTGCAATACGGCCGAAGAAAGTAAAGGTATGCTAAACCAAGTCCCCAATTCGCCACGAATACGGAAACCTTAAATACCTCGATTGCTTAGAAACCCTTTTTCGGACATACCCGGTACTGAAATACCGGAATTATTAGGAGACTAGTCTGAGGTCAATTAAATTGAGCGCAAATTGTGTAACGTTGTTATTGGACATGCCATAATTGAATCGATCCGCCGGATGACGTCATGTCTGAATTCCGAAGAAATCACGTGGGCGAATGATGGCGTCTCTTGTGGGCGATGTTATTTTGCAGCCGTAACAATTGCGCTAAATGGTTGTATGCGAATTTCAGAGGCGAAGTGTATTGTTCTGTTCGTAAGCAGATGGTAAAACAGTGTCAATGTCAATTTGCGTAAAAGAACCAGCGACAATCTGGTTGGCACGTACAGGACGGACTTTGTTTCGGAGCGCCGTATGAATAATCAATGATTATTGATTCTTAATGAACTTGCATTCAAATGGACGCGCCTAGAAGAATGATTGGTTGCAATGCTAATTTATCTAGTCAATTATTCCTCGTAGAATTCACGATATATCTGGATTTGTGGTATGATATACATAACACTTTTCCAATGGGATTGTTAGCCATAATGATACAAGGCGCAGTTTACTAATTATACTTGAGATACAAACAACTGTAAACAACTTCTTTATCATGTCATAAGGATCACAGAATAATGAAAATCCATTTTGTGAACATCTGTTTCTGTTTATTATGCTTATTACGCCGGGGATTTATTCTGCGATGCAACTTTTTGCTAAATTCGTTATTGGTGACATCACCAGATCATTTCAAAACAATTGTTTATGCAAATTCCGCTAAATTATAGCTTTACTGGAAAATTGGTGTCAAACGATTGGAACAGAAACACATTTAATTATGGGAATACTTGAGCTAAACGCTATTACGAGCATGTTTTCAATATATATTTGAAAGTGTGTATAATTCATCCATGGGATGCCATATGGTTGTTGCTTTGCTGGAGGGCGTAGCACTTAGGCCCTACTATTAGGACCCGCCTATTGCACATCCTCCTTGAATAGGCACTTAGTTTGGAAGGAGAAATAGGATCTGCCATTTCAAAAATCGTTCTCGCTACTGGCAGCTCAATAGTTAATGGTACCTCTATACTAGGGATTGAACCCAAGTCACTAGGCTCATGAGCCGTCTGCGTTACGGTTGTATCCTCTGGTTACAATATTGAAATAATTGATTATATTCAAATATAAAGCAATAAAGTGGACAATTTGATATCTGTTCTTATTGTTGTGTTTCTGCTATTAGCAGCAACAGTGAAATCAGGAAAAAGATCTCGAACTGGTTTAATAACAGTTTATACCTCCTAGAATTTGCATGCAACTCCTTAAAGTTCCTGGCTATTAAACTAATTAAATACGATCAAGAGTCCGTGAATTCTTAAGGCAGAAATGCACCTCATTATTTTATAGTCTTTTTATGTTGATTGCGTGACCAGAACCAGCACAAAATCTACTCTTAACAATAATCCTGCTCAGGAATATCTATGTGAAGCATGCAGAGTATTTAAATTAAATAAAACACCGTTTTACATTCAACAAAGTCTAAAAAAGTATTGTTAGATAATAATGAGTTGAATACCACCAAGTACGTTTTCAATATATAATTTGTGCGCTAGGAAAGCAATGGCGAACTAATTTATTAAATCAGCAACATAAGTAATTAAAGGGAAGCATGTTTACGCAGAAAGTAATAATTAGAAATTAATAGAAGCACACGATTAAATAAATATAAAGAGGAAATGAAGGAAATGTTTTAATAACTATGAGGTGTGTCCTATTATTAAGAAGCTCAAATCCAATTACCTCTATCCCTTATATCCTCTTTATTTAGCAAATGGGTTTCATGTGAATGCATTCTGTGCCAATTTCGCCAAAATACACTTTTCTCGAAATTCAAATTGTCATCAAAAATCAATCAATTCTGGCCTCATTAGGATGATGTAAAATTCATCATTTTGCTTGCTAGATCTCTGATATTGTTGTCGGCAATGAAACCAACATTTCGGCGAAAGACTACCTCCTGCGATGGGCGAAGAAGACCACGCATAAGTATCCTGGGGTGCGCGTCACGGACTTTACCAAGTCCTGGCAGGATGGCCTGGCATTCAGCGCAATTATCCATCGCAACCGTCCGGATTTGATCGACTGGCGGCAGGCCCGCCAACAGCAGCCACGCCAACGCATGGAGACTGCATTCTACATCGCAGAAAAAGAGTATGGAGTTACCAGGTTGCTGGATCCTGAAGGTACATCCTCCCTCGGTGTCTATACCCTCCATAGCGCTACTAAATTCTCGTATTTTTTTATGCAGACGTGGACACTCATGAGCCGGATGAGAAATCGCTCATCACGTACATTTCCTCGCTGCACGAGGTGTTCCCGGAGCCGCCAGCAATACATCCGCTATATGACGCAATGGCGCAGGAGAAGTCGCACGCGTACAAGGACCTGGCTGCCTCGCTGCACCTGTGGATGCGCGAGAAGACCAGCTTGATGCTGGACCGCTCCTACCCCAACACGCTCATCGAAATGAAGAAGCTCGCATCGGAATTGTCGCGCTTCCGCAACGAGGAGATGCCACCGCGGCAGCGCGACAATCACCATCTGAACCAGCTGTACCGCGAGCTGGACAAGTACTTCAAGACGGTGGGCGAGATCGACATCGAGCCGGAGCTGCAAATCGACGCCATCGAACGCCACTGGGCGCGCCTCATGGTCGCGTACCAGGAGCGCGAACGCTTCGTCAACGACGAAATCAAGCGACTCGACCGTCTGCAGCGTCTCGCCGAAAAGGTCCATCGCGAGATCAAGCAGGCGGACTCGAATCTCGACCTTATCGAACGCCACATCGACGAGGAATCGAAGCGGCGCGATCGCCATCCCCTGGAAGCGAAGCGCGTCGCGGACCAGATCGACGCCGAACTGGGGAGCATTGAGCACACCATCCAGCAGCTTACCACTGATGTGCACACGCTCATCAATGGAAGGTACCCGCAGGCGCCAGATCTAGACAAGCGCGTGAAGAAGCTGCATGAACGCTGGGTCGCTGTCAAGCACTTCATGATCCGCCGCCTTGTGGAGCCCCTGGCGAACGTGAGCTTCCCGATTGAGGAGCGCACCGTGACGAAACACATGCGTACTGTACAGGAGACGAGGAATGTGGATACAAATCCGCACTTCCGGAGCTTGCAGGAGGCCATTGAATGGTGCAAGATGAAGCTGAAGCAGTTCCAGGAGGCGGAATACGGATCGGACTTGGCAAGCGTTCAACACGAGTACGACGTGCACCAACGCGAGAACAAGCAGGTGGAGAACTTCCACTCCAAAGTCGAGATATGCGTCAAAGGACGGCAGTACTTTGGCGGCGAAGAATTGGCTCTCTACAATCAACATCTAAGCACTTTACAAAAAGTCTACACCGAATTGGCCACCGTTTCGAGCACGAGAATGAATGAATTGGACAGCCTGCTGGATTTCATCCGGAGCGCTACCAACGAGTTGCATTACCTCAATGAGAAGGAGGAAGTCGAAGTGTTGAGAGATTGGTCGGACACCCAGATGAATCTGAATGCTGTTGAGAAATATTACGAGGTACGCTAGCTATTATTCTTTCCTATTACTACTCATACTAACAATTCGCATTAATACCCTTCACCATCGGCGTAGCTTGTGTTCCAAACAGAGGGTATGGCCGAGGTATGCATTCCATACCATGCATTCGCGCAGGGTAACAACCGAAATATTAAAGAAAATTGTCGCAATTGTGTTTAGAATCTGATGAGCGAACTGGAGAAACGAGAAATTCAATTTGGATCCGTCCAAGATCGCGGAGAGAGTTTAGTCATCCAGAACCATCCAGCAAATAAGGCAATTGAAGCACATATGGCTTCAATGCAAGCCCAATGGGCTTGGATCCTCCAGTTGACCCACTGCTTGGAGGAACACCTTAAGAATGCTCACATTTACCAAGACTTCTATCGCAACGTTGCATCTGCTGAAAAATGGCTCAAAGAGTATGCTGTATGCTTCACTTGTAATGAATAAACGAGTTTCAACTTTTCACAGGAAAAATGAGTTTCTAAACAATGAATACTCTCAAAGCGAATTCACTCTCGATCAAGGTGAACGCTTACTTCAAGGTATGCAAACATTACGAGACGAACTCAACGAGTTCGGCGATACTGTCCAACAATTAGCTCAAAGGGCCGAGGAAGTTGTGCCGTTAAAATTGCGCCGCCAACCAGTAACAAGACCCATTACAGTAAAGGCGCTTTGCAGTTATAAGCAAAACAACGTGAGTTGTTTGATTTCAGTGAATGAAGACTAACTTTAAACCTGCCCATTTGTTTGCTCATAGTTCTCAATGGAGAAAAATAAGGAATGCACGCTAACGGATAACTCTGGTCGCATTAAATGGCGCGTCCACAATGATAAGGGAGTGGAATGCCAAGTCCCCAGTGTATGCTTCGTCTTACCACCATTCGACAAGGAAGCTTTGGATGCTGCTGACCACCTTAGGCGTCAATACGACATGACCATTCAGCTTTGGCAAAAGAAACAACTGCGTATGCGGCAAAATATGATTTTCGCCACGATTAAAGTGGTCCGGGGTTGGGATCTGGCCCAGTTCATTGCTATCGGTGCTGAGCAACGAAACGCGATTCGCAAAGCTCTCAATGATGACGCTGATAAGTTGTTTGCCGAGGGTGATCCATCTGATCCACAGCTACGACGACTCCGTCGGGAAATTGATGAAGTGAATCGACTTTTCGACGAGTTGGAGCGCAGAGCGCGTGCTGAAGAAGAGAGCCGCAACCAAATCAGGATATTCAACACTCAGATCTCCACTTTGCTTCAGCAGCTCGAAGAAGTTGAACGGATTATCAATCAGCGTGTGATTGCGCATATCCCACGGGACCTGGACTCGCTCCAGCATTTAGTGCTCGAACACAAAGAATTCGAGTCGCGATTGCAGAATCTGGAAGGCGACATTGAGCAGGTGAAGGACACATTCCGAAGTATCACGTTGAAGACGCCGCAGCATAAAAAGGACCTCGAAAAGGTGTTGAACCGATGGAAGAGTGTTCTAAATATCAGCAACCTTTACATTGAGCGTCTCAAGTGCGTTGAGATCGTGCTCACGGGAATGGAGGATGCGGCGCAAGTGATCAATGACTTTGAACGCAAACTCGCGCTCTTCCACGAGCTGCCTAGTTCTGCAAAAGCGCTGGAGATGGTACATGACGACCTCTTGAAATTGCAATCTGCTGCTGGTCAGCAACAGATCGCCATGGATCAGCTAAACGATGATTTCGATAACACGAGGAGGCTCACGGAGAAATCCAGACCGAATCATCGTGGACCGCATAACGATATCAAACGTCTCGATGACGATATCCAAAAACTCAATAGCAGGTGGAGCAATGTTTGTGGTCAACTCGCCAAGTCACTCAACGCTGTTGAGCAAGCATACAACTTACTAAAGAACTATAAGAAGGCCAAAGAAGTCGAAGACGAGTGGATTGATGAACAGTACATGAAGTTGGAAACGCTGCAACCGATTCTGCATAAGCCCAAGGACAATTTGGAAGCCACACGGGTAAGTTTAGCCTGGTAGGTGAAGATAAAGAAGTTTATCGGGGGTTGCAAATAATGGTAGAAAACAAAAACGCAAATGTGAACTGTTGGTAGGAGGATAATATATAATAATTCAATCACAAAGCAATAATAAGGGGAGAAGAGTGCAAGAGGCACATTGCAATTTGTAATTTAGTGCACAAAGCGCACTGGTCAATGTGTACTAATAATTAATCCCTAATACGACTAAATTATCGTTACAGAATCTGCTAAACACTGTAGTTGATCGTGCACCTAACATTGAGAATGTGAACGATAAGGGAGGACGATTCGTCCGTGAAGGCAAGGTAATTATCGCAATGAATGCAAACTTTTATGGTACCATATAGGGCATCGCAATGTGGCATTTCTTCAAGTAGAAACAACATTTGACATGTTGCATGATCAGATCATACATTGATCGTACATGTTACATTCCACACGCAAAATGCATTCGAGAGGTTTGTAAATTGCGAATGTGAACTTGAACATTCTGCAAATAGGAGTTTAATGTGTGAATGATCGAGCGTTTGGCAGTATGATTACATATGTGTTTGTCTGTATTAACAAGTAATCGAGCACACTACATTTGTACATACATTTTCTTATTTTTTTAACAGCAGCAATATTGATATTTACATAATGTTTAATTTTCAATTTTATTTTGTAACATCGTTTGGTAAGTTATAGTTTACTTACTTACTTTATCTATGGTATTTTTCTCTTTTGCGAAATCTTGGGTAATTGTTTCTATTTGAACCTTCCTGAATATTGCAATATGCGATATCTTGAATATCTTCATGGACATCCCACTTAGCCGAACACTGCTCATTTTGCCATAACTCACCAGTTGCCACTTTCAAGTTGATAAGGGTGCACTAATCCTCACTTTGCTGAACCAACAATCTAACTGATAACATTAGATATGGAACAAAGCACTGCAGCGTTTCCGCGAGCAAGTTCTTGAGTTTCAACCATCAGTCGACGCAGAATTGTCCTTGCAACCAAAGGATCGGATGGATGCAACCGTCATCGAATTGGAGAATTTTAATGCCAATTACCAATACATTGTCGATGCAATCTACGGAAGGTTGAAGGATATTGCTGCGAAATGCCCCGGCGATATAGTAACATTGGTAAGTTTTTGCATTTCATTTCATTCACTAACGCGACTAAGATTAGGCTCTTGGCTCATGAACCTAGTAAGGGTTCAATCTCCGGTACAGCGTCACCATTGGCTATTGAACAGCCAGTAGAAAGAGGACAGTTTAAAAAGCTTCCTAAAAATCCAGTCCAATCTTCCCTTCCAATTCAGCGGCCATACCAGAAGGATACACAATGGGCCCAAATACTAGGGCCTAAGTATTGCGTGTATTTCCACACGCCCTCTAATAACACAACCATATTATGGTATGATATGGTCACGGCCGACTCCAGGTGGAAGCAATTGATGGGCGCCTATTGCAGTTAGTAAGATTTTACGATATGCGGAGATTACCCGGGCTTGTCCGTTACATTTTGACCTTAATTATATAAGGTGATTCAATTACAATTCTGAATCTGGGCGCTAAAATTCTAGAGCCGGCTCTGGGTATCTACTTTGCGCGGCTATTTGTTGAAGCCAGAGCGTGGGGGGTGTGGTGGGTGTGGCCCGCACATTTAGAGGGTGGCAAAATTTCGATAATTAGCATGATACAATTCCTAGGTCGAATGTGCCCCTAGACAGTTCTGGCGGACAATATGGGGAGGTAACTTTATAGAATTTTACATGGCAATAATATATTTAAGGGGCGGCAACATTTTCTCCGCACCGAATGGTAAACAACCACGCTCAGCCACTGGTTGATTAGTTTCAATTTGATATAAGATCAGATCTATTCATAGAACGCTTCAAGCAAACATCAACTATTGATTTTGTTCTTGTTTTCATGTGAATACTCGCTTTATAATTAGCTAATTTGCATACCATGCGATACTATGTCGCAAAATGAATATTTAAGGAATCCGGAATGATATCATTTCTCGAGAATTGCTTATTATTGAATAGAAATGATCGCGACAGATGTTGTCAGCAATTCGGATATTGAAATGCATCAGCAGTAATTTTGAACACGTTCTCACTATTCAATAAGCAACGATTTCTTTATATACATCACGTACGATGACATATTTGATGATAAATGTTGACAAATTGAGAACGACCCATGACGTCATGATTTTTAAATTGGTATTTAGTCACCGCAATACTAAGGAGGCCATTTTACATATGGATCCCAGGGCCGGCGTAAGACGGGTTCAGCCCATGCCATCGGTCCCGGCCCCAGGAGCGCATCTAATACATGAAAAGATGCAATTCATGAATCCGGCCCCGCAAAAGGTAGTGCCGACCCTGGATATACCTGTACAGTTTCTAAAACGCAAATTATGTTTTCGCGATTAATAAGTTGACACAGAAAATGCAAATATTTGAATTAATTTAGCGATAAACACATTTTAGTACATAATATTGATATATTGTATACAAAATAGTATTAGTTATGTAATACCTATACAATATGAGCACGTTTAAGTCAATAAGTTGGCATTTGATTTGTTGAGGCTGTTTTAAATGTCAGACGTAGATTCTGAAATGTCGTCCTTTGTAGACGTCGTGTCGCATTGCGAGTCGCCAGTATGTAATCATTACATTGGCAAGGCTTTAGTTAGTAATTCCCGAACTGTTGTCGCGTATGTGCTCGCGACATTTTGCTCTTATCTAATGAATGTCATTACAATCTCGCACAATATATAGTTTGGCATACATTTTGATATTTGATAATACCATTTGTGCCTGAATTTCGTCCAAAATGGACGAAAATTGCACAAATTCGCATCAATACTATTTCACAAATGAATT
Organism: Labidoglobus nevermanni; assembly: GCA_025447835.1. NCBI lineage: Eukaryota > Metazoa > Arthropoda > Insecta > Coleoptera > Staphylinidae > Labidoglobus > Labidoglobus nevermanni. Next base: position 40,375 of record JAOEHK010028655.1, on the reverse strand, counting down.
GGGAAATATACCATGGGTAAATAGTCCTCTATTCAATTTTACAATCTGGATATCTGCTGTTAATTGATATTGAGATTTCTCATCATAATTCCTTATTCACTATTATTGCATTGTTTCGCCAGTTAAACCGGCTTTCCATGCCACATTTTCCCAGACAGTTTTGCATATACTATTCATTATTTAATACACTAAAAGTTGACTTATTGTTTAGAATAGTTTAAGTATATTGAAACCACGCAATTGCCATAATATTCAGTGTTTTTTGCTTTCCTTTCATCTTGCCAGGACTTTTGGAACTTTCCATTAGTATCAACAATCGAAATACACGAAAAATATATGTTTTATTGGATGACATCATCGATTTGAGCTATGAATCAGTTGCAATAAATTTACACACTCATTTGCGCTTAGTTCGAATATGAAAATTTGAAATGAATCATTAACGTCAAGTGCAAAAATTAGAAATATCGCGAAAGGCAGAAAAGTCAACAAGCTCTTGCTTTAATTACAGAGACTCGTCGAAAGCATGCAGCCACAACCCTTTCGAACGTTTAAATCGGAGTTCCACATTAGTGGATCCTCTGAACACTCCACGCATTCGACCTTCACGACCACAACGACGTACAGCAAGCAGTGAGTCATTTTTTTCGATATTTTCATCCCTTAGACCAAGCACGGCCAACCTGAGGTCCGCGGAATGAACAAGGACGGGGAATACCTGGGTACCTAGGATACCAGAAAATCTTTATAGATCTAGCAACATCTTCGGGGAATTCCCGAATTCGGTGGTGGCGGATATTCCCCTAACTTGTCTGCGAGTTCATTTGGGTTGGCCCTACTAGCCTTAGACAAAGGTCCCGCTTATCGCATGGGTTGCGTCCTTTCAAAGTTAGAGCGTCATAAAATCTCCGCCAGGGGCGTTAAGCGGGACCTTAATAAAAGAGATATCCATAGAGTTTTGAGCTTTGGTGTGATGGATGATGAGAAAACTTCTTCTCATTAGGTATATCTCGACGGAAAACGGAACGACTCGCGATAATAAGTTCGGAAATGCCCCGAATGGGCGGCCACCCGATAAATTCACATCGACGACCCATATCAAACATGACCTCCCCATGGATTTCGAAAGCATGTCAAATCTGAAGCGTGTTCATAGCGAAGAAATTAGCGCAGATCCCATAATACACACACCGGGCATCAAGCACCCACTAACTGGCTCCCTGATTAGTATAAACGAAGCAATAGCTTCGCGAATCCTTGATGTGCGCACGGGAAAAGTGGTCGTGGACGCCTCTGGCACGGAGATGAGCATTGATGAGGCGTGTGCGGCGGGTTCTATAGAACCCCTGATCGCCGAGAGACTCAATAGTCCTTGTGGCATTACGAAAGGCGATGGACAGAATTTGACGCTGTTGGAAGCGATTCAGAGGAAGCTCGACGATGCCGAACAGGGAAGCGTTGAAAGCAATGAGAAGCGTATCAAGGTAACTGCACCCACCATGTCCGGGCATGGTAATGATGATGGTAGAGCAGGTGGAAGACTAGACAGTTGTCTCTTGCAAACGGGCAACTTGAGCACACAGATTACCACTAAGCTGGAAGCGAGAACCGTTGGTTTGTACGATGCGGTGAGTCGTGGGTTGGTTGACGAGAAGACGGGCTGGATGGTGGATAGACTTTCGGGCAACAAGTATCAGGTAGACGCGGCGATTAAGATCGGTGTTCTGGATGGAGGAGTGCGCGAGGTTGTTGATTACAAACACGATAATAAAGTAACCCTCTCCCAGGCGCTCGAAAAGGGTCTCATCAATCCGAAACTGGGCAAATTTCTATTCAATCATGAGAGGTTGTCGTTCGCGGAGGCAAAACGCAGGCAGCTGATAGTGAAGCCGTTAACGTTAATGGACGCATACGATTTGCACCTCCTGGATGAAGTAGGGCAGGTGTGGTCTCCGGCACATGCGGAGAAATTAACCATTCCGGCAGCTCTAGGCCGAGGTGTCCTTGATGGCGATATGATCCAATCGATTTACAACCCTGCCACTGATGAATTGCTCACTTTAAACGACGCGATTGCTAAAGGTATCATTCAACCCCAAACTGGCACTTATCTGAACAATGCCACTGCCGAAAAAATGAGCATAACAACTGCAATCAAGCGGGGATTCATTTCCACCGTTGTGCAGAAGTCAATCTTTGACATTGAAGCATTTCAATCGCCGGATAAATCAGTGTTTCTCAGCTTCAATGCGGCCAGTGCGAAAGGGTACGTCAGTACCAACAATGGCGGCAGCCTTTTGAAACATCCCAAGAATGGCAAACTGGAATCTTTCTCCCAGGGCGTTAAATCCGGGACTATTAAGGCGGATGTATATGAACTTCTTACGCGTAGAATTGGCGTGTTTGAGCACGGCCAAGAGTTGACCCTGCTTGAGGCTGTATTTGCCGGCCATGTTGACCCGAAGACCGGCAACTTTATCGACGTTCGAAAGCGCGAAGTGGTACCTTTGAATCAAGCTATAGCGGAGAACCTCATAACAATCGAAGGCGCCAGTCTGCTCAATTCGTTGCTTAGCATTTACCTGAATTGCCGAAGCACAGCCATTTCCGTCCGCCGGTATGCCTCAGTGGTGTCATCCACTGTTCCTTGCAGTCAGGCTGTCATCACCTACACCGACGCTCTTCGTCAAGGCCTTATCGACAATGACAGCCAAATGTTCCGCGATCCTCAATCGAATCGAAGCATTCCAATCGTTCAAGCTATCTGCGAAAGTAAACTTGCACCCGACACGGAAGGCTCCCTTATGGGAGCTTACCCGAAAACAATCTTGTCCCCAACGAGAACCACGATCAATGTTTTCGAAACGGAGCCTTTGGTACGAAAGCGAAACACACAACTGTACGAATTGCCCTCCGATGGGTGGCTATTGTCCGACGCAATTGCTCAAAACTTCTTTGACCCCATCACTGGATTGTTCACCATTCCCGGAACAGACCGTTTGGTCAGTTTCGAGGAATGTATTGAATTGAAGATTATCAACGCCAAATCGGCAATCGTTGTGGAACCCGCTTCACACGGCCATATTAGCTTAGTGAGGAGTTTAGACAAAAAGATTCTGGACAATTTAGGCCGATATTTGCTAAATGGTAAACGCATTACCATGCAGGAATCTATTGCCCTCGGATTGGTCATATTAGAAGAGAGGATAGTCAAAACTGAAGTGAATCCAAGAGTGTTTCACGTTAGTAAAGAACCTGGCAAACACGACAAGATCGCAATGTCCTCGCACGAGAACTCTTCGCCGGTGTTCACAGAGATCGAGGTCTCCGAAGGAAGACTGGATCCAGTACAATTGAATAACCGAATGATTTATGAGCCATCCAATGCCATGATTATCATTCCTAACAATGGCGAAGCGAAGACATTACTGGAAGCCATTCGGGATAACATAATAGCACCGTCCTTGATTAAAGTCAGAGAACCTACCACTGGGGAAGACATAAGTTATGAGGAGGCTGTTCAGAAAGAGATCATCGACAGCGCAAATGGGGATTATGTGGATAAATCAGGAAGAAGAATAAATCTTATCGACGCTGCCAAATTTGGTTTGCTAGCAATTGCGGGTGCTCCGCTTGCAGCGCATTCCATTCTCAAAATGGTCAAGAAATCGTTGATCATTGACCCCAACACTGGCGAACAGATCCCAATCGATGACGCGCTGCATCGGGGCATTATTGATAGAGCCAGTTACGATCGATATCAAACTCAAGCACTGATCAATAGCGAGAAAGCGGGCCCACCCCCAGGCCAAACGAAGATTATGATCACTGACCCCAAATCGGGTGAGACGTATTCTGCCGAGCAGGCACTTAGTTTGGGCTTGATTACTAACGACCATTTGGAGCGGATAAAAAAAGATCTTCCACAAACCCCCGAACGAGGCGAGTCCCGGCTTGACCAACCCGTTAAACTTGCCATGATTAAAGATCCCCAATCCAATGAGCACATTCCTGCCGAAGAAGCCCTTCGCAAAGGCATAATAACACCCGAAGAGTATTCTGCATTGTTGCAACAGCCACCAGAAACGGACACATTTACAATTAATCGATTCCTTATACCGGGAAGTGCACCCATTCAAGAAGACCTTAGCCTGGCGAATATTACCATTAGGCATCCTGTTAGTGGTCACGAAATAACTGCGTTAGAAGCATTGCAATCGGGTATATTGAGCCAGGAACTATATGATAATCTTAAAGCTGAGGTTACTAAGACGCCGGATAAACGGTTTACACTTTCATTGAGGAGAATCTATGTAGAGAACCCTCAAACCGGCGAACAGATTCCAGTTGAAGACGCTCTACGTTCTGGTATTATAACTATGGAGAAGTACACTGACCTAACATCCGGCGAAACACCAAGAGAAACTGCGGTCATGGCAATAAGGGTTACAGACGAAACTACAGGCCAGGTAATGCCAATAGAACGCGCTGTTAGTTCCAAATTAATAACACCTGAACAATACGAGCAGATCCTCTTAGAAAATCAGTTAGTGGAACAAAACCAAAGTCTGCAGGGTCAAACACCAAATATTCATGTCACAGTCGGGCAGCAAGTTTTAAGGAAGCTTAGAAAAGCGTCTATACCACCAGATGTGGCGCTAAAAAAGGGATACATCGACGTAGCAACTTTGGATCTATTGAATGACATCAAAGCCAAATCAAATTTAGTGGAAGAATTAGACAAGAAACGGATTGATGGGACCGTTGGAGCATTCAAAGATCCACAAAGAGGAGATGTTGTGAATTTGCATGACGCAGTTTTGAGAGGTATTTTAAGCCCCCAAGGAAACATTCTTGTACCTCTCAATAAAAGTTTGTCTATTCCGGAACTATTCAGCCAGGCTTTGATTGACCCCGAGCGCCGAATTATTGTTCATCCAGAGACTGGAAAAGACTTGACTTTTCGGCAAGCTGTATTATGTGATATTATTGACCCTCTAAGTAGAATGAAGGGCCCAGGCGGACGAGTTACGATTCAAGAGGCCCTATGTAAAGGTTTACTGCAGGATGAGGCAATGCTTGTGAACACACCGAAGGGCAAAATTGATTTTCAAACGGCTGTAGCGCAAAAAGTATTCGACCCTCCGCCAAAAGTACAACAAGTCGAAAGTATTAATCCTGCAGGAATGACATTCCCCGTTGCTCTTCAGAGAGGACTGATTAACGTTGAAACGCGCACTTTCCATCATCCAATTACAGCTCATGATATTCCATTGTTTGGCGCCATTCAAGATAATCTAATAATGACGATTCCATTCCAACCACATCCACAAATTGTCGAGCTTTCCACTGCCCTTGATAGCAAACTCATTGACCCCAAAGATTGCACCTTCCGGCATCTTCCTACAAATCAAGTATTACCTGTTTGCCAAGCAGTTGAATCTGGCCTGTTGGCCATTAAACCACTTTCCTTTTATATGCAAAACCCGCAAGTCATTGTTTCTTCTGAAGAACAGACACCCTTAGCTACTTCCATACACATTGTGACGACCACGTCTATGGAAATACTTTCTGGCTATTCCATGCCCAATTCCAGCACAGTACTAAACCTGAAAACGGGAGTAACTATGTCCGTAGATGAAGCCAAATTGCAGGGAATAATTGTTGATGTCAAAGAAACTAAGAATAAGACCACAATCTGCGATATTAAGATATCCTTCACGGATGCGCTCCAGAGAGGGCTGGTCGATATGAATTCGGGAACGTATACCAACCCTGTAACAGGAAATCGAATGCCAATAGCTAATGCCATTCAAGAAGGCATTCTGGACGCAGCGCCTTCCACGCGATCCGATGAAATCGATGCAAGTGCAACCGAGCTTAGCATTTCAGAAGCATTCGACACCATTTACGACGAGGAAAGCCACAAGTTCCAAGACCCCAAATCAAAAGAGATGCTCAGCTTTAGCGAAGCATTGGAGCAATCAGTTATAGACCCCACGTCTTTGATCTACGACGTAAATGCTCAAAAACCAGTCACAATCGAGCAGGCGGTTGAAAGAGGTCTGATTGATGCAAAAACAGGGAAGGTGAAAGATGCAAAAACGGGAAAGGGCGTTGATTTCAAGAAAGCTGCAAAATTGGGTCTTATCGCAGTAATTGGTGGCTTGGCAGCTCCAGTGGTGGGTCCAGTTGTTGCTGGGGCCGCTGCTGTTAATGCAATTAAGACGAAATTGCAGACAACGAGAAAAGAGGAAACCCCCGAAAAGGAAACAGGTCTGAAAATTCAAAAGAAAGTTGAATTTGATTTGTCTGGGGCAAGAAACCACTCTAAAGATTCAGAATTGACAACGACAGTAAATGAGTTCATTAGACATGAGACCTTAGGCCACGAAATTAATTATACATTCAAAGGTGAGCTGGAAAGGGCAATTCGCGATCAATTTATAAGCCCCAAAGTGTGCAGAATTACTTATGGGAAAAGCTGCCTCCCCTATACGGTCCAGGATGGTTTAGATCAAGGAGATGTCAGTCTAAATGATATAGTTGGAGTAATCAATTCAAACAATATTGTTTTGTTTGATGTACCAAATATGTTTACGATCAAGTTAACCAATGGATTAACAGCGGACTTCTTTGCTCAGTTGGGCTATTATGATATGGAAAAAGCTTGCTTTACAGACAAACATGGCAGCAAAGTATCATTCAATGATCTGTTTTCTTTGCGAGTGTTGGACCCGGCCACAATCTTGGTCAAAGATTTGTCCAGAAAGCATCCCACATATTTGCCATTACATACAGCGCTCGAAAGACCAATAATAGACAAACATACGGGGCATATGATTAATGGGAAAACAGGAAAACGTATTCCTTTCTTCGAAGCCCTTCATAAACGATGGATCATACATATAGACTCGCTACCACACGACGAATTCGAACCTTTGACTCTGCAAGAGATTGTGGATACGGAATTATTTGATCCAACAAGTTTAGAAGTCAAAGATCCAGTAAGCCACGAAAGTATTCCGTTACATGAAGCAATTGAAAATCAGATCATTGATCCAAAATCGGTGAATGTACGAGACCCCAAAAATATGCAAATTGTGCCCTATCAGTATGCCGTTGATCATAACATCGTTAATCCTCAAAAGGGTCTTATTGTTAATACACAAACAAGGCACAAAATTGCATTTCCTCAAGCATTTCATGGTGGATATCTATTACCGATCGACAGGCCAATCACGCTTAAAGCTGCGATTTCAAATAATTTGTATCATCCCGCGAGCGGAAAAATCAAAAGTCCTTTAACGAAACAGTTTATCCCACTCCAAGAAGCCATTGATATGAGGATAATCCATAGTCAGTACAGTATGATCAAGGATACGGCTGCGAACGAGAATGTTTCACTTTCTGAAGCGATTGAGAAGAATCTAATTGAAGAAGGGTCTGTATTAGATTCGAAATCAGGTGCTTTAGTACCATTTAAGAAGGCTATTGATCGCAACCTTATTGAAAATGCGGAGGTTCAGTTAAATCTCCTAGAAACAATTTTGTTCAATTACTACAATCCGAAAACGGGCAAAATTTTGGATCCCACCACTGGAATGGAAGTTACACTTGCACATGCGATAGAAACCCGTCTAGTGAATGCCGATACTTCGCAAATTAAAGACATAAAGGCTGACAGGATCATCTCATTAAATACAGCAATTGAAAGCAAGTTGGTTGATCCAGAACTTGGTATCATAGTTTATCCCAAATTGAATTTCCACCAAGCATATCTCAAAGGCTTTATCCTCACTTCTAAGACTCCTTGGTCATTGCAAGAAGCTCTTGCCCATAAGACGTATGATTCAGAAAATGGACAGTTTACCTTTGGCAATTCTAGTATGACAATTCAAGAAGCAATTCAGAAAGAATATATTGACCCAACTTTGGTTAGTGTACGTGACCCAAGGACGCACGATCAAATCACTCTAAGTATGGCTGTTCTAAAGAAGATCGTTGATGCAGAAAAAGGCACTGCACAGACTGCGACTAAGAAAGAAGTGAATCTAATTGAAGCACAAGAGATTGGCCTTATCTTGCCTTATAAACCATCCTTCACAATACAAGAAGCCGTGCAGAATGGTTATTATGACCCAGTTTCTGGTACGTTTGCCAGTGTTTCTAACAATGAAAAGCTATCCACGAAATCGGCAATAAATCGGGACATTCTGGATACTTCTACAACACTTGTAACTATTGACGAGGGGATTTCTACATTTAAGCAAGCGATTCGTGATGGAACTGTAGATTTAGATTCTGGAACTCTTGCTCATGGTTCATCGCCAATCACTTATGACCGGGCTATAGAGAAAGGAATTCTTATCGACGTTTGTGTTCCACTGGGACTTTCTCAGGCATTAACTACAATTTTCGATCCAGAAACCCATGCTTTCCTGGATCCTCTGACTGGCCACCGTTTAAATCTCTCCGAAGCGTTGGAAACGACTCTCGTGGATCCAGATTCAGTTGCTGTGAAAGACACTAAACCCGGTTCCTGGCGGCAAATGTCAATTGTTGATGCAATTTGCAATAGTTACGTGGATGGAGATTCTGGAACCGTGCGCGATTTTGCCAAAGGCTCCAATTTATCGCTTTCAGACGCATTTAAGGAAGGAATCTTAATCGACAACAAAGCCGCTATTTCTTTGCAGAGAGCCATTCATCAAGGCTTGTATGATCCAGACAGTGCCAAAATTATTGATCCAACTACCAATCGCCAAATTACTCTCCACGAAGCTATTCGCAAATTTCTAATCAACCCTTTGTTACCTTGCTATTTCAATAAATCCTCGAAACAACTACTTACACTTAAAGACGCATCTGATCATGGAATTATTGATAAGAGGTCAGGAAAATTCATGGAACCTCATGGGTATCAGGAAGCCAAACCGATAAATTTGGCTGAGGCTCTTAGTCTTGGGTTCATTGTCGACATTGAAACCTGTAATTTTGGATTATATGAAGCGTTAGAAATGGGCATGTATAATGCCAAGGATAACTTACTCGTCCATCCCGTAACGGGAAACTCGGCGAGTTTGAGTGAAGCTATTAGCACGGAGCTCATTAATCCGAATCTGTCGGCTATCAAAGACTCGAAAACGAATATTTATATGCGTTTGCCAGAAGCTCTTGATAGAGGTTTAGTGACCGGCGCCAGGAGTACTTGCAAGGTTGATGGACAGGAAATATCGCTAATCGAAGCCCAAAAGCGAGGTCTCATTGTTACAATTCATCGGCTCTTAACCATTGAGGAAGCGATCACGAATCATTTATATCGCTCCGATTCGGCGAAATTTGTGGATCCTCTGAATAACGAGTACTACGATCTAGAGCAGTCGATTGATGTGGGACTTATTGATCCGACAACGACGGCTATCAAAAATCTTGCAACCGGAACACTGAAGGGCCTTCCTTTGGCAATCACGGATGGAACTGTTAATGTTGCAAAGGGCCGTGTATTAGATCCCAAATCAAAGAAGTCGTACAGTTTCGATAAAGCACTGGAGAAGGGTTTACTTGTAACGCTACATGTCCCAGTTGAAGACCTTTCGCAAAGGGTTGTGCCGCATTTAGACAAACAAGTCATTCGGGAATGTTCTCTTCTGGACGCAATCCAGTACGGTTTAATAAATCCTGGTGTATCTGTCATTAAACATCCACTTACCAATCGCTATGTTACTGTTGAGCAGGGTCTCAATGACGGTTTGCTGGATGCGAAGAAACTCGCTGAATTTGAACCCAAATCACAAATTGTCATATATAACCAATCCGGAATCATTTATAAGCGCAAACCACTAACTCTAGAGCAAGCAATCGAACGCGGAGACCTTGATACGCAAACCGGAAGGTTTACTAGCCCATCGCCATGCCCCAATAGCGCAACGGAGGTCATGTCCATAAAAGAATCGTTAACGTACGGTTACATTGATCCCGATACGGCTCTCGTGAAAGACAGCAATAAGAAAAGATTGGTCAAACTACCAGACGCCTTCCGCAAAGGACTCGTTGATGCGGAGAAGGGCAATGTGCTGGACACATCTACTTCGAAACTATATACACTTCCAGCAGCCATTGATCGCGGTTTACTGATGACCCCTAAACGAGGCTTTTCACTGATCGAATGTATTGATTATTGTGTGTACACCCCGACTACGGGGAGATTCACAAGCCCGTTTGAAGGCGCCTCCATTAAAAACCCCAGAACGTTGACTCTTGCTGAGGCAATTGAAGAGAACCTAATAGATCCATCAAGTACTGTAATGAAGGATACAGAATCGGGTAGTGTGCATCCGCTATTGCTGGCAATTGATAACCAGCTAGTGGACGCGATTGGCGGTCGTTTCTCTGATAAGAAGGCGGCAGAAATGATTGATTTCAAGAAAGCCTTGGAACATGGTTTCATCGTGACCGCCGAGCAACGGGTAAGTCTACTTTTGATTATTTCCAATAGGATTGAGCGATTCTTAAACTTTCAAACCCTGTCCAGTACTTATTGGTGATGTGCTTTTGTGTTTAGCTCATGCTTCAACATGGCATGCAGAAATTAGCTAAAGATATGCGAAAAGTCATTCAATATTCTCGCACATTCATAAGTCACATCACAAGCATATAAGTACAAGTATAGTTTATGTTATTTACTACTTCATCTAGTTGTCATTTTTGTTTTGAATAAATATTATAATTTTTTCCAGCTCGCTCATCCGCACTCCTGGATTCTTTATCTTTCATTTTTGGTTCAACTCATCCTCACTGAAATTTCGTTCGAAATCATCAATTGCAATAATAAACAAATAAATCACATGAAACACGTTCGTTCGCAAGCAACATTGTTATAAACATTTTCTCATCGACTCTACCATCATCATGATTCATGCCCATTTACTTATCAGGCGCTAATTGTTCCGTTTGTATGAATTATTTACAAACTGTAACAATGGTCAGGTAACATTTGATATCATTTTGTGCGAGGCATTATAACAATTAATTGAAAGTGGAATCGTATTCATCTTCTTTGGGAGATTAACGTTTTAACAACTTGAACATAATTATTGTATTGCTTTCATTTGTTTTCTTTACCTTGTTGTGTGATTTGTTTCTATCTGTTTGCAGGTGATTTTGCTACCAAACAAAATATCCGCTTTATGTTTCTCTACTGTATTTATTTGTTACTGAAACTCTTACTAACTTGTATGTCCTGTGTGCAATGATTGCATGAATGTTGCATGAATTTATTGTTCGAATAAAGACGGCATGTGGAATGATTTAGTTCAGTTCTCTATTACATTTTGAAAAATGTAAGTATTGCATTTGCATTTATTACTCAATATTGATTTGCGGCTCTCTATGGTTTGTTGTTAAGTGCGCATTTAAGCTGCATGCCATATTATTTTATGTCTTTGCAAATACCAAATATTCAGGCACATATTTTAATCGCATTGTCCCGTTCTGATTATTATCAATAGCAAGCAGTTGAAGAGCGCTACAAGCTGTGCGATGAGCACCTTATGAAGCTCCTGCAATGGATCAACGAGATTGAAGCAAAGATATCGTCATTGGACGTGGTCAAGGAGGTTGAAGAAGAGCTCCGCAATCAAATCAACACCGCCAAGCAGATTAAGGACGACCTGGATCAGCATGCAGGCGCAGTGTCCCACTGCCAAGATCAAATTCGGCAGCTGGTCCTTACTGCCGGGGAGATTCTTTCAAAGAGCGAAGTGTCCACGCTTGAGCGCAATGGCAAGAACTTGAAGACGCGCTTCGACAAGGCGTCCGATCGCATTGAGCTTTTACTGAAACGCATGATGGCAGCTCGTGATGAACTCCACAAGCTCAACACGGAACTCGCCAACTTTTCCGTGTGGTTGAGCAAAGCGCAGCGCATTCTGGAAGATAAGGAACGGGCACTTAGCGACTTGCAGCGATTGTATTCTAGCAGCGACAGCACAAAAGAGTTTGTTGCTGACGTTATTGCCCATCAGGCTGACCTACGATTCATCAACATGTCCGCCCAGAAGTTCTTTGAAGACTCTAAGGACTACCTGAACATCTTGAACGACTTCCGCACGAATCTTCCGTCGAGATTACCACATGTTGAACCGCTATCTGCGCAACAATCTCTGGTGAGATCGGAGGTCACCTTAATCGGACAACAGTATCGCGACCTTCTGAATCGAGCGAATATGCTCTCGGAGCGATTATCTGGAGTGGGTGGGCGCCAGAGGGAATACAATGATGCGCTTGATAAAGCGAGGGCTTGGATGCGGGAGGCTGAACCTCGAGCGAATAAACTTCTCAATGAATCGATTGGAGCCGATCCGCGAACGGTCGAAGATCAACTCAACAGGGCCAAGTCTTGCTACAACGATTTCGTGGCAAATGGGCGTCTCATTGATAACGCGAAACAGATGACGGCCATGTTAATGCAGGCATTGGAGCAGCAACTGTCGCCTACTGAGAAATCCCGAATCGAAGAACCTGCGCTGGAGTTGGATAGAAGGTACAATCAGCTCAAGAACGCATTGGGCGAACGCTGCCAGGAACTGGAAACGGCTTTGGTGCAGTCGCAAGGAGTCCAGGATGCACTCGATAATATTGTGTTCTGGTTGAATGGCGCTGAGAGCGAATTCAAGAACATTCATCGGCCAGCGTCACTGATCAAGGAACGCTTAGAGGAGCAGATTCGCGAACACCAGGTTTATCAATCGGACATTGAAACGCACATCTCGTCGGTGGACTCGATTTATCTGTCCGCTTCTGAATTGGTGTCCAGTTCCAGTAACACTCGTGTAGCGAAAAAGATTGAGGAAAAGTTGAAGGATGCTAAGAACAGATTCGATAAACTCTTGGAGCGGGCGCAGAAACGTGGGGCATTCTTGCATGAAGTATTGGGTGAATTGGTGCGATTTTCGTCCCAATCGGACCAATTTGAGAAGTGGTACGCTAGCATTATAGACCTAATTGAATCGCGTGAGTTTGCCAAGTTGACGATTGACGATTCCGCGATGAAAATTCAGGAAATCGCAGCCAGTCGGGATAGCAAGCGGTCATCGGTTGAAGATGCGCTCCGGGCCGGAAAAGAGCTGATAAATAAGAGGGATGTCACAGATACTGCGCCGGTCAGGGATCGCATCAAATCGATGGAGAACCATTGGCGTGACCTGAACAACCTTTTGGATGAGAAGCATAAACTCTCAAAACTGCGATCCGAACAACTGAATGCATACGAAAGCTTGCGAGGTCAGGTGAACGAATGGCTGAGCAAAATGGAGACGACCATTGCACGACTGGACCCTGTAGCAGTAGACAGCCAAATTCTGCAAAGGCAAAGCGATGAAATCAAGCCCCTGATAAAGACCTACAAAGAATTTGCGAGCGTTATCGATAAGATCAATGACGTGGGCAACAGCTACGATAGTCTCCTTCGTGGCGAACGTCCGGATTCGCCCAGCAAGCGTCGGTTCGGGTACAGCCCAACTAAGCGCACCAGTCCATTGCGCACCCATGATGCTAGGTCCCCTTCGCCTACAAAGGCACTGAGTCCTCTATCGCCGAGTGGGTCAAGTGGCTTCTCTTCGCGCCGATCTAGCCAAGATGGATTCCACTTGGATGAACTGTCGCCCATCCAGCAGCAATTAGCGGAAATCAATAACCGGTATAGTCATATTGGCGTAAAACTCAATGACAGGCAGAATGAGATCGACAGTGTTAGAGAGGAGCTTCGCAAACAACTCGATAATCTCAAAAATTTGAAAGCCTTCCTCGATAAAGTGCACAGGCAAATGCCGAAAGACTCATTTGCGTCCACCAGGGACGAAGCAGATAAGATCAATCGGGAACTCAAACAAGTACTCGAAGAAATGCTCGAAAAGCAATCGTTACTTGACTCCACCAAGGCTCAGGTGAGAGAGCTTATCCGGCGTAAGTCAGGCGCCATTGGTGCAGACAATTTGAATGCTGCACTCGAAGATGTCTTGTTGCGCTGGAAAACTGTCTACGATCTATGCAAGGAGCGTATGCAATTCATGGAGGACCTTAGAGAGTTCCTTGACGCTCACGATTCCTTATCCAGTTGGTTGAGTTCCAAGGATCGCATGTTTACCGTGCTGGGACCCATTTCTAGTGATCCACGCATGGTTCAATCGCAAGTCCAACAAGTTCAAGTGATGAGAGAAGAATTTCGAACGCAGCAACCACAATTGCAACACCTTCTTGATGTTGGTGATTCTATTCTTTCGGTTGCCAGCCCCAGCTCGCCCGATGGCCGGAAAATCAATGAGAAATTGTCAAATATTCAAAAACGTTGGGCGGACCTATTGGCCAAGTTGGAAGAGCGCGCTGATTCGCTTGGAGCTGCAGCCGATACAAGTCGAGAGTTTGATGCACAACTAACCCGTTTACGGGACGCCCTTCAGGGCATTTCGGATGCTCTTGATGAACTTCCTCTAGATAAGGACTCTGAAGAACAGCTGAGGAAGATTGAACACCTTGAGCGGCAATTGGAAGGCCAGAGACCTTTATTGGCGGATTTAGAAACGGCAGGGGCGCAACTATGTGAAGTCCTCAGCGATCCTGCGTCACGTGCTGATATTCAAGCTAAACTAGCAGCTATTGGACGGCAGTATAATGCCTTGCAGAAGAAACTTGACCACCGTAAAGCTGAAATTGAAAATTCATTGCGTGATGGCAGACAATTCGAAGAATCTTGCGCCAAGACTTTGGGCTGGCTGTCAGATGAATTGGGAGGTCTTTCAGAAAGGTTGCTGGTGTCTGCTGATAGAGATGTTCTGGAACAGCAAGCAGCCCAACATGAACCATTCTATAGGGAGGTGATGTCACGAGAACATGAAGTCATTATGCTGCTCAACAAGGGCAGAGATTTGCTTGCCAAGAACAACAAGATGGATACTAGAAACCTTCAAAAAGATTTGGATAAGATCCAACAGTATTGGGAGAAGCTGCGAAAAGAAACTCTCGACCGTCACACTAGACTGCAAACATGCATGGAACATTGTAAAAAGTACTATCGAGGACTGGATCACTTTCTCCCGTGGTTGCGGCAAGCTGAGGATAAGCTTGACAGTTTGAAGCCAAGCTCATTCAAGAAGCAGCATATTGACAAGCAGTTGAAGGAATTGCAAATATTCCGAAACGATGTTTGGAAGAAGTCAGGCGAATATGAAAACACGAGGACTCTAGGAGATACCTTCTTATCTGCGTGTGACATTGACAAGGAAGTCGTGCACAATGAAATGCTCATCTTGAAAGAACGATGGGACAAACTAAACAATGACCTATTGCTGAGAACTCAGGCCCTAGAAGAGCAAGCAAGGAAACTACAAGAGTTTAACGAAAACATGCGTGATCTTCAGCATAGCTTGGAACGATGTGAAGACAAATTGGCATCGCATGATTCACTAGGCGGAGCTGCCAGAGATCCGAAACTTCTGGATCGCATCAAGTCGCTACGGGAGGATGTTGGCAATCTTCAGAAACCATTAAGCATGTGCAAGCAGCAGGCCACAGATCTGTATCACGAAGCAAAGGATCACGGAATCGATGGCCACCATCTTATTGACGAAGTGGACTCGTTAGCAGAGCGTATCAATGAATTGCAAGCGAAACTCAGCGATCGCTGCTCTAACTTGCAATCTGCTGCCACGGCTGTGACCCAATTCAACGACCAGGTCAAGATACTATCGCAGGATCTCTCTGGATTGGAATCGGAATTGGATGGAATGAAAGCTCCAGGAAGAGATATTAAAGTTGTACGTGGGCAAATTGACGAGATTGAGAGTTTTGGGAAGAAACTTGTAAAAGCTGGCGATGAAGTTAATCGCGCCATTGCGGCCGGTGAGCGCCTGGTAGATAGTGGTTTCGCCCCCGACACGACACAAACTCGCCATCAAGTAGACGCCTTGAAACGCCAACTCGGTAAACTCGATGATCGCGCTAAGGCTAGAGAACAGAAGTTGGACAATGTATTAAAGAAGCTTGAGAACTTCTTCATGGTCCATTCCAACGTTGTGGACGGTATTCAAGAAGCAGCAGAAGAGCTTAGGAGGCTGAATCCAATCGGCACTGATGTGGATGTTATCAGGGCTCAACAACAAGAAATGAAGCGCATCCACGCTAAGACAATTGATGCATTGGGCAAACACGTGGACGAATGTAATCGCCTGGGACAGGGATTGATTCAGTCTGCTGCTCCCGGTGTTTCCACAGCCACGTTGGAAAAGGAACTTGAGAGAATGAACGAATTGTGGAACAACTTGAAGCAGAGAATGAATGAAAGGGAGCGCCGATTGGATCTAGCGCTCTTGCAATCTGGCAAATTTCAAGAGGCCCTTGACGGTCTTGCTAAATGGCTGGCGGATACTGAGGATCTTGTCGCAAATCAAAAACCCCCAAGTGCTGATTACAAAGTGGTGAAGGCACAATTGCAGGAGCAGAAGTTCCTCAAGAAAATGTTATTGGACAGGCAGACCTCCATGTCCGATTTGTTTACAATGGGCAATGAAATTGCGAAGGACGCAGCGCCTGCTGAACGTCGTGCAATTGAAAAGCAACTGAAAGATCTGATGGCACGGTTTGACGCCCTAACCGAAGGGGCACAGCGACGTACCCTGGACTTGGAGCAGGCCATGAAGGTTGCGAAAGAATTCCTTGATAAATTGATTCCCCTGCAGGATTGGCTCGATCGCGCCGAAAAGAAGATTAAGGATATGGAACTGATTCCAACAGACGAGGAACGAATCCAACAGCGGATTCGTGAACATGAATCCCTCCATCAGGACATTATCAAGAAACGCATCGACTTCACCGAATTGGCGGATATTGCCGCCAACCTCATGTCGCTAGTGAGCGAGGAAGAAGCAACCACTGTGGCTGAGAAACTATCTGAGGTGACTGATAGATACGGTAACTTAGTGGACGCCAGCGAAGAATTGGGCCGATTACTCAATGCCTCCCGTCAAGGTCTAAGGCACTTGGTGTTGACTTACCAGGACCTGGCAGCTTGGATGGACTCCATGACTCAACGATTGGGCAGATACAAGGTCCTCGCGGTGCACACGGAGAAACTGCTCGAACAAATGGATGACCTTACAGGGCTTACGGAAGAAGTCGCCAGTCGGCAGAATGATATCGATGGGACCGTCGATGCTGGCGTCGAGTTGATGAAGCATATCTCCGCTGACGAAGCGATCCAATTGAAAGACAAACTTGATTCCCTGCAACGGCGATATAACGATCTTACAACTCGAGGTGCTGACCTGCTGAAGCACGCCCAGGACATGTTACCAATGGTGCAACAATTCCATAACAACCACAATCGTTTGGTGGATTGGATGCAGGACGCAGAGGGAATTCTTCAATCTGGCGAGACCAACGAAGGAGACATTGCGCGTCTGGAAGTCGACCTGCAAGAATTGCGTCCAGTGTTGGAGACCATCAATCTGGTTGGGCCGCAGTTATGCCAAGCGAGTCCGGGAGAAGGTGCCTCAACCATCGAAGGCTTGGTCACGCGTGACAATCGCCGATTCGATGCGATCGCGGAGCAAATCCAACGGAGGGCCGAACGCATTCACTTGGGCAAACAACGCGCCCTCGAAGTCACCACTGATATTGATGAATTACTGGAATGGTTCCGCGACGTCGAGAATCAAATTCGCGATGCAGATAAACCTTCTGCCGATCCAGACGTGATTCGGGTCCAGCTCAAGGAGCATAAAGCACTCAACGATGATATTTCTAGTCAAAAGGGACGCGTGCGTGACGTCATTTCTACCGCTAAGAAAGTGCTACGCGAATCTCCGCCATCTGAAGAAATGTCCCTCATTCGCGAGAAAATGGAGGATCTTCGTGAGATAATGGACGCTGTGTCAGCGCTGAGCAGTGATCGGCTTGGGGTCCTGGAGCAAGCCCTACCTTTGGCGGAACACTTCCATGACACGCATGCCGTTTTGGCCAACTGGCTAACTGATATGGAGGAGCAAGTTGCAATGTTATCCATGCCGGCTCTTAGGCCAGACTTGATAGCACAGCAACAAGATCGCAATGAAATGTTCCTGCAATCGATTAATGAGCATAAACCGTTGGTGGATAAACTGAATAAGACCGGGGAAGCATTAATTCGCCTCTGCAATGAGGACGATGGGGGTAAAGTGCAGGATTTGATTGATAACGATAATGCCCGGTATGCTGCTCTACGCTTGGAGTTACGCGAACGCCAACAGGCTCTAGAACAAGCCTTACAGGAGAGTTCCAAGTTCTCGGACAAACTGGAAGGCATGCTAAGGGCGCTGTCCAACACCGCAGACCAAGTGAATAATTTGGAACCAATATCTGCCCATCCGCCCAAGATTCGAGATCAAATTGACGATAACGATGCCCTGATTGGAGATTTGGATAAGCGGAAGGAAGCATATGCAGCGGTAAAGCGTGCCGCTGATGATGTCATCAATAAGGCCGCTAATCGGTCCGATCCTGCTATAAAGGACATCAAACGCAAACTCGACAAGCTGAAGAATCTCTGGGACGATGTTCTGAAGGCGACTGAAGGCCGTGGTCGGTCTCTTGATGATGCTCTTCGCGCTGCAGAGAAATTCTGGAAAGAATTACAAGCTGTTATGGTACAGCTAAAGGACCTAGAGGATTCCCTGCAAACGCAAGAACCACTTGCAGTTGAGCCTAAGGCAATTCAGAAACAACAAGTCGCGCTACATGAAATCCGCCATGAAATCGATCACACCAAACCGCAGGTCGAACAAGTGAGGTCTTCGGGCGCCAAGTTAATGCAACTTGTTGGCGAACCTGATAAACCAGAAGTTAAGAAACATATTGAGGACTTGGATAATGCCTGGGATAATATAACAGCCTTGTATGCCAAGCGGGAAGAAAATCTCATTGATGCCATGGAGAAAGCAATGGAATTCCATGAAACACTTCAGGTATGTTTACCTGATGATCACCTTAAGGTAATCACCAATGCGAAATGTTGCAGAATTTGCTCGAATTCCTCATCAAAGCTGAGGACAAGTTTGGCAAAATGGGACCATTGGGCACCGACATCGATGCGGTGAAGAAACAGATCGATCAACTGAAGAAGTTCAAGTCGGAGGTGGACCCACACATGGTCAAAGTAGAAGCCCTCAATAGGTAAGTGTATTTCTCAGGAAATCAAACTTGTAATCACTTTGTGACGGATTACTAACGATATTTCTACGTTTCTATGTACATACAATTCGATATGGAAGGAGTCTCATAAGGCAAGACTATTTTATGTACAAAGTTGCAGCAATTTGAAGTTTACCGGCTTCTGTGCTAATGCCCATGCTTAAAAGAGCTTCATGTGTCGATCTATTAATTTACCGGTTATCGCCAATTTGCATGTAAATTCCAGCGAAATGCTTTTGCGGCGAATGCTTGTTATTCATGCAATCCGTTGAAATCTACTTCAAAGCGGCCTTTTCTTATCTAGGCAAGCTCAGGAACTTACTGAGCGCACATCAGTCGATCAAGCAGCATCCATTAAGGAACCACTTCTGGCGGTTAACCGCCGATGGGACGATCTGCTCCGTGGAATTGTCGAGCGCCAGCGACAGTTGGAGAATGCACTTCTTCGCTTGGGTCAGTTCCAGCACGCGTTGAATGAACTCTTGATTTGGATCAGTAAAACCGACAAAACTCTAGATGAGTTGAAGCCAGTCGCCGGAGATCCCCAAATTTTGGAAGTGGAGCTGGCGAAACTAAAAGTACTCATCAATGATATTCAAGCCCACCAATCAAGTGTTGATACGCTCAATGATGCTGGAAGGCAAATAATCGAAAGCGGCGAAGATGAAGCATCGGTAACGCAAGAGAAACTCAACACGCTGAATGCGCAATGGAGGACCTTAATGCAAAAGGCAGCAGATAGACAACGGGAGTTGGAGGATGCGCTTACTGAAGCACAGCACTTCAATGCTGAGATTCAAGACCTTCTCAGTTGGTTGGGGGATGTTGATGGAATCATTGCAGCAAGTAAACCAGTCGGAGGACTACCAGAGACAGCTAGTGAACAACTGGAACGGTTTATGGAAATATACAATGAGCTGGAAGAAAACCGACCCAAAGTAGAAACGGTGTTGGCGCAGGGTCAAGAATATCTTAAGCGCGGTTCTAACGCTGCTTCCAACTTGCAACACAATCTACGCACCTTGAAGCAACGCTGGGATTCAGTAACAGCTCGCGCAAATGATAAGAAGATCAAACTTGAGATTGCCCTTAAAGAGGCCACCGAGTTCCACGAAGCATTGCAAGCATTTGTGGATTGGTTGACCAATGCGGAGAAGCACTTGAGCAACCTGAAACCGGTGTCCAGAGTGTTGGATACGATTCACAATCAAATTGAGGAGCACAAGCTTTTTCAAAAAGACGTTAATGCTCATCGGGAAATAATGCTCAATTTGGATAAGAAGGGAACGCATTTGAAGTACTTCAGTCAGAAACAGGATGTCATCTTGATTAAAAACCTCCTGATCAGTGTCCAACATCGCTGGGAACGCGTCGCTTCCAAATCAGCCGAACGCACTCGAGCTTTGGATCTAGGATACAAGGAAGCAAAGGAGTTCCATGACTCCTGGAGCACCTTGATGAATTGGCTAGATGAGACTGAAGCGGGTTTGGATGAGTTGAAGGACGATATTGGAAACAATCCGGACGTAATACGACAACGATTGGCAAAACATCAAGAATTCCAACGGGCCTTATCGGCCAAACAGAGTACATACGACAATACAATGAAAATGGGGAAGTCGTTGAAGGATAAGGCGCCCAAGAATGATGAATCAACATTGAAACAGATGCTTATGGAACTAAAGAGCAAATGGACGTCTGTTTGTAATAAGAGTGTTGATCGCCAAAGGAAACTCGAAGAAGCTCTATTGTATTCTGGCCAATTCAAGGAAGCTATTGCGGCATTATTGCAATGGTTAAAGAAGGTCGAGAAGGATTTATCAGAAGACCGACCAGTACATGGGGACCTAGATACCGTAAACCATCTGCTTGATCAACATCGAAGATTCGAAAAAGATCTGGAAGCACGAAATGATCAAATGTCATCCGTTATGCGTACCGGAAATGAGCTGCAATCGAAAGCCAGCTCCCCAGATGCAGCTGCTATCAGGGCTCAGTTGACAGAGCTTACAACTCTGTGGGAATCGGTAGGACGGCTAACGAATCGCAAGAGTGGCCGTCTTGAAGAAGCCCTGCATGAAGCTGAGCGCTTACATAAGTCTGTGCACATGCTGTTGGATTGGCTAACAAACGCGGAAATGAAACTGCGGTTTGCTGGTAACACACCCGAAGACGAAGCCACGGCCTACGATCAAATGCAAGTCCTCGAAAAGTTCCGCCATGAACTTTTGGAAAAGGAAGTCGAAAAGGATATGACTCTCGATTTAGCACATTCGGTACTATCTAAAGCCCATCCAGATGCAGTACACGTTATCAAACAGTGGATAACAATCATTCAGTCGCGGTGGGATGAAGTTTCCCAGTGGGCGAAACAACGCTATGACAAAATATCTAGCCACATGCAATCTCTAAAAGATTTAGATGAATGCCTAGAGGAGCTTATCGCTTGGCTACTAGGCCTGGAGAATACCTTGTTATCCTTGAAACAGGAAGAGCTGCCATTAGATATAGCAACGACTGAACGTCTGATAGCTGACCACAATGAGTTTATGGAGAATACGCAGAAGAGACAGATTGAAGTGGATAGGGTTTGTAAGGCTCGCCAAATTAAGGCACAAACGAAGGACTCGAAGAAGTACATTAAGGGAAAGCTGCCAATGTAAGTTCGCTACTCTTACACTATCTCTAGCTAGCAACTTTCTTTTCACACTCCGCACTCATTACATTTGTGATTGACTCCACTAGTTACATAGATATACAAATGATCACCGCATAAGTTGTACTACATTATCGTTTCTATATTATACATACTTGTGCTTTGGCCTTCCAGTCGAGGATCACAGCATGACATTCATGAAACCTCACCCGACTATGGCAATCTTGGTCGTAAGCAAAGGTAATACTCCTAGCATTCGCACCCATTCACTCAGCTTACTTTTCAATGTTTTTCATGGTTTATCTTAAAGCGGATCTTAAGTTCGATCGAAACCTGATTGATTCTTTATTTTTGCTTTACAGCTTCAAGGGTTCTAGAGATTTGTATCCCGGGCGCAGGTCAGTAATACAATAGCATGTGGAATCATCCAAAAACGTACTTAGAAGTGAATTTTAGTTTCCTAAACATTTCTCTTTTGTGTTGCATGTGGATTCTGTAAACCTAGATCGAGTCCAACGCGCGATTTCAGTCCTGATCCAACATTGCCTCATTATGGACCGCGATTCCAAAGGTAAAGTTTGCTATTTTCAGCATGTATTTTCATTCTTGCCTGGTACTTAATTGTGAAGGTATGCATTTATGATATGAGGCTGTTCCTTTATAGCGCTGAGCCGGAGTTCAAGAGCGCGCGAGTCAAGCTGCTTTGGGACAAATGGCGGCATGTGTGGATGTTATCTTGGGAACGCCAGAGGGATCTTCAAAATCACTTGGCCTATTTACGCGAGAAGGAACGAGCTGACAACTTCTCGTGGGAGGAATGGAGAAGGCGTTTCTTGAAGTTCATGAATCACAAGAAGTCGCGACTTACGGATCTGTTCAGGAAAATGGATAAGAACAACGATAATCTTATTCCCAGGCAGGATTTCATCAATGGCATTCTTAATACGAGTATGTTCAGTTGCTTGAACTAGATTGTCAATTTGAATGTTTCTGTATTCTTCAGAATTCGACACAAATCGATTGGAAATGAAAGAAGTCGCGGACATGTTCGATAGAAACAACCGTGGGCTGATTGATTGGAAGGAATTCATCGCAGCTCTGCGTCCAGATTGGGAAGAGAAGAGACCAGATATAGATGCGCAAAAGATCCATGACGAAGTCAAGAGGCTTGTTATGCTGTGCACTTGTCGTCAAAAGTTTCGAGTATTCCAAGTTGGTGAAGGCAAATATAGGGTAACTCTCAATGAAACTTGAAACCTTTACAAAGCCAAATACGTTTCGCTTAATTGGCAGTTTGGAGACAGCCAGAAACTGCGTCTTGTGCGGATTCTTCGGAGTACGGTAATGGTCCGTGTGGGTGGTGGATGGATCGCACTCGACGAGTTCCTGCTGAAGAATGATCCATGTCGAGGTAGGTGCACTTTTCTTGATCTGATACTCAATCAAAATTACACATTCACACAACAACGATAACAAACCACAGCGCAACAAAAGAATAAAGCTAAAATTGAACAACAATTCATACACGAAACGGCAGACAACAATTTATTAATTGGGGGCGCTTAATAATTATTCATAAAATGATTTAACTGATGAGCGATAAACATAACTTTTAGCACAAAAATGCGGTGACGCTTAACGTAATTAGTAATCGTTGCTAATCATTGATACTAATTGAATTTGTTTCCATTTTTATGTTTTGAAACGTTTCATCCACGTTTTATTGGCGAATTTATCAACTACCCCAATTGCTGTTTAATTGATACATTTAATTTTCAATTCGTCTTCACCATCGTCGTAATGATTCCATTTGATTTTTGATTAACTGGTGATGATGAAAATACAGTTACATTAGTTTTGCCCATACCTCATCCAGATAAACCTGAACAGCACGAGCCTTGGTGCCCACTTGGTAAGCCTGCATGGGCCTGTTTGTGGTACTTGTAATGAACATCATTTCGATTGGTTTTGGTTTCATCATTTGGTATACTTGTCTCATTTTATTGGCGTTTTTGGTTTAGTTGGTGCATGGGTTATTGTATAAGACTTTCCATACAAAGCGGATACAAATTTTGTTGCTGTTTTTGATTCAATTGTGCAATTGAATTGCACAAGTCTGAACCTTTTTGGTTTGTGGAATATTGGCGCACATCAATTAGCGTAGATTATTGACCCAAACAATTGGATCAAGGTAGAGTTTCGAGTTTTGCTTATATTTTGTTGTTTTTTCTGTTTGTTTCCTTCCTACCTCAACCACTGATAACATTTGAAATTTACTAATCCCATTTACTGTGGTTTCAATACATTTCGACACTGAACATCCTGAACGCATCGTCCTTATCCTGCCTTTCATTTATTGTACTACCTGCATTGTTATGGCGCCGTCCTGCTATCCCAAATGCGCACATTTAGCTAAGGGCCGCACCAACATTGAGCTCCGTGAACACTTCATCCTGGCCGATGGTGTATCGCAATCCATGACCGCATTCAAGCCAAAGACATCGGCTGCTTCACCCGCCTCCGGCTCGTCCGCCAACTCGTCCTTGCGTACATCGCAAGGACCAATCACAAAGGTATACTTGTTGCACCAGGTTTCTGTAGTTCTGTTGCGTAGCATTTGCATCTTGGCCTGGTGGTTGTAAGTAAATGGAAAACGCATGCGATCTAGACTTTCTCCTTCAGGAATCACATTTTTTGTTCAGCCAGGGCACTGTAAGGTATGGTACCCATTTGCAATCGCACTTACCAACAAACATCCAACTCCTCGATTTTTGTTCATCCTTTTGAATGGCATCGGCGCAATATCGCTTTCTGTGTTTATTGGCATGGCGCAAATCGTGATAGAAAAGGGTCGCGTTCATTATCGTGGATTCTACAAACGGTCCGAATCATCACACTAACACTATGACAAAACACAGTCTGCCCTGTAAATGATGGCATTTACGCAAAATTAATGGATTGTTTTGGGGATTTTCGATATGTGTAACAGCGGAAGAGCACTTGGCGGAATTGATGCCCATTTTCGAGCAACTGCGAGCCCGAGGAGAGGTGGGCAATGCATACCCGATGCATGTTGGGTCTACCTCGAGTCCCACGGTGCACATGGCGCACACGAATCCCTATTCTTGTCACTGGGTAATTACACGGACACGTGCCTAACTAATTATTCGTTAAAATTGCTCAATGGCGGAATCTATCAGGAAGCAAGAGTATCGTTTGCCATAGGTGTGGTGAAGGCTTTCAGTTGTCGATATTTAGTTGCGCTAGAGACTGCATGTATATGTGACTGCACAAATCCTCGTTTATCCACGAAAAGTGTAAACGAATTGCATAGAACGCGATATACCGCGATATGAATTCAATATGGTTTGGCTGCTCGGGCAAATGCGCAAATTTCAGAAACAACACACACTCAATTTGCATTTGAAAACCTTCAAGTGTTTTCTTTGTGCTACTTCTTATTGATTGATTGTGCAGTTGCCATGTATGGTCCAGAAAAAGATCACCACAGATTATTATATCTTTCACAAGTACCATTGGTATGTATCTCGTACTATACAAGAGCATTTGCATTTGGTAAAGTATGCCAGTACAATTCATTCAACATACTAAGTTTAGTCTCAATCTATTTTTCCTTTAGTTGGTAAGTTTACTAGTCTATCACATTCGACGCCATTCGAATTTCTTGACATGGCTCATTCTAATACTAGGTCCGCGAACGGTCCGCAAAGAGTGTTCCAATGTCCGGCAGTAGCTTCCCGCGCCCGTCCAAATCGAATCTGTCTGCCGGTACACCAGATTCCCTCTCAGACACTGAAGGCCCTTCGAGAACACCGAAGAAGTACTCGTATCGGTCATCGCTGACTCCCGGAGACTCTAGATCCAATTCGAGACCAACTTCACGCACGGGCAGTCGACCAGGAAGTAAACCACCTAGTCGCCATGGATCTAATTTATCACTGGACAGTACAGGTGGCTTTTAGTAGCCATATTAATAACAGGGCTAAATTCATTCTACGCGTTCTTGCTTGTCTAGATGATACTCCATCTCGCATTCCAAGGAGGACTCCAGTTTCAGGGCGCACTCCTACTTCAGCAGGTAGACGTGTGAACGTTACCAATGGTACGTCCTCGTCCCGTCCGCGAACTCCCACGGGCGTGACTTCCCCCGGAAGTCCTTCCACGAGGTAAATAAGCAATGGACTACTATATCATTCATTTGATACAAATAATAAAAGAAAGCGCACTATAACTCATTGCAAATAATCATATACAACTAATGATAACATTGAAATAATAACAATTATCTAGATCATCTGGCATATCAAGAGCATCCAGCATACCGACATTAACATCATTTTTATCACCAAGGTAATTTACAGAAGGCAAACGAAAGGGGAAATTTAATAGAATAATACATACTCATAGTTTAATAGCACTTTCATTCCAAATTAATGGTTGTAGCCATGGGTACCATTATTGCTATCAGCCATTTCTATCTTATAACTTCTTGACCTTCGTTTTCCAGACGTAAAGATTCTTGGCGCTATAACGATGACGATTTTTAAAATATAAACGTATATTTTAAAAGGTTTGTGTTCTCAATAACTCGACGAACGCGATGAATTCGTAAATTAAACTCAGTTAACTGGACTATGAATGTAGCTCACCATCGGATTAAAATTCATAATCATTCATTTATTGGCATACTCAATCAATTCTATAAACATTCAAATTTAACGTGTCCAGGTCTCGCATACCCATATTTAAAGGCAATTCCGGGGACTATGACTTTGAGTCACCGTCCACATCAAGTTCTTGTTCTATTTCTATATCTTCTGGGTAAATTATTAACTTGCTTGTTCTCTTATGCATGCAAATTGTGCTAATCTTTCAACTTAACGAATACTAACACCTTCTTCTCTTTGGGCATACGCAAGTTCGAAGCCATCTAAATCGAAAATACCTTTACCAAAGAGGTGAGGACAGTATTGAAAGAAATTGATTGCTTCTACTGCATGCGCTTATTGGCTTGTCCTTTACTGAATTGCATTCGAATTGGCCGGAGTACTAACAATAGCATGTGCTTTAACTTTAGGCCAACTATTTCGAATACAAGGAATGTACCTACTTCTAATGCTCCAAACTTAAGAACTACTTCTAGGTAACTAGCTATTAACAATTGAAATCGCATTTATTGCACACTTAATGGACTCTGTTCATGTAGAACGAGAACACCATCAGGTTCTAATACACCAGTACCGACAGGAGTCCCGACTGCCACCTCTCGACTCCTTCGAAGACCTTCCGGTGCTGGCGATACAACAACAGCACAACAGAAGAAAGCATCGTCATCAATGGCAGCCAACAAGCCGGCTTGGCTATAAAATTCAACAATATTGCTAGCTAACAATTCCAATCTAACTGACTGACCCTTAGATTATTGCAATTGATAAAACAATCATTACTACTTTGTATATATGTAAGAAGTTGAGCTTTGTTTATTCCATCACCAGAGTTTGGATCAAATTAAGTTCAAGTGTCGTCTCGTCGTAGCTGAATGCGCTAAAATGCATTTTGGAAATCGTAGCATTTTTAAACTAGTGGTGAAAATTATGATATAATAATGTTTTAATTTCGTATCTGCACGTAAATCTTTTATGTAGTTGCCATATTAATATTTGATTTTCTACGGTAATAATGAATTGATTTCATTGCAATACGATGTAATTGTTCATTTTTACGTGACGGTATTGCAAAATTGCTATTTTGTTGAAAATTGCTAGATTACGGTGCAACCGATATGTTTATAAATCGCCAGTTATAAACATATTGGCGGAAAACATAATGTAAAACAAAGTATGAATCTACAATTATTTCGCTTGCACTTACGTATGACTGTTATTTAATAAATTAATTTTATTAAACATATGAATCATTAATTAGACTTCCTTGTGTTGTTCCTGTGCGTTTATCACTCAGCAATTGCGCTTCGACAGGTAAGTTTCAATTCAGTGCTGACTTCTAGTTTATCGTTCATCTATACAGCAGAAGCTCGGTATTCGCGGTTTCCTCTTTCGCGGCTGAGAAATTAGCGAACCAATTCCGCTATTCTCGGTTTAAAATCTCACAGATCCAATCCATGAATTTCCGATATGGCCTGTTTCTATGAATTGGTACTAATAAACTTAGTGCTGAGATTCAAATTCGCGTAAATATAATCAATAGTGATGTATATATACATGCGGCGGTGCTACATGGACCCAGAAACGACCATACCGGGTCATACAGATTTTCGTTCGATCACCGAAGTTTAGCGACTTGGACGTGGGTAGTACTTGGGTGGGAGACCTCACCTCTTCCCTTCATGGGTTGGAAGTGCCCCTGATTGCGTTTCGGTATATTGCACTATCGAAGGGCCTTATGGCCCGTTTCTATGAATTGGTACTAATAAACTTAGTGTAGAGAATCAAATTCGCGTAAATATAATCAATAGTGATGTATATATACATGCGGCGGTGCTACATGGACTCAGAAACGACCATACAATGCCGGGTAATACCTATTTTCGTCCGATCACCGAAGTTTAACGATATTGGATGTGGGTAGTACTTGGATGGGAGACCTCACCTCCTCCCTGCATGGGTAGGAAGTGCCCCTGATTGTGTTTCGGTATATTAGGCTATCGAACGGCCTTATAGCCCGTTTCTATGAATTGGTACTAATAAACTTAGTGTAGAGCTCCGTAGACCCCTTGCCCATATTGTTGGTTTTTATAGACCCCTAAATGTCTTATTCGATGCATACGTCGACCCCTATTCACATCTCGTAGACCTGCAATTTCTTGTTTCGTGCTTGTAGACCCCCTACAAGTCAAAATCGACCCCCAGGGGTCGATATCGACTACTTTGGGAATCACTGGTGTAGAGAATCAAATTCGCGTAAATATGATCAATATATACATGTATATATACATGCGAAGGTGCTACATGTACTCAGAAACCACCATACCATACCGAGTCATACCTATTTTCGTCCGATCACCGAAGTTTAGCGACTTGGTCGTGGGTAGTACTTGAATCCAAGTACCTCACCTCCTCCCTGCATAGATTGGAAGTCCCGCTGATATGTTTGTGCATATTGGACTAATTAAATGACTTATGGCCCGTTTCTATGAATTGATACCAATAAACTTAGTGTTGAGAATCAAATTCGCGTAAATATGATCAATATATACATGTATATATACATGCGAAGGTGCTACATGTACTCAGAAAC
>JAOEHK010028655.1:0-11120 GCA_025447835.1 Labidoglobus nevermanni | reverse complement strand
TCACCTCCTCCCTGCATAGATTGGAAGTCCCGCTGATATGTTTGTGCATATTGGACTAATTAAATGACTTATGGCCCTTTTCTATGAATTGATACCAATAAACTTAGTGTTGAGAATCAAATTCGCGTAAATATGATCAATAGTGATGCGGCGGTGCTACATGGACTCAGAAACGGCCCTACCATGCCGGGTCATACCCATTTTCGTCCAATCACCGAAATTAAGCGTCATTGGGTAATACCTGGGTAATACCTGGATTCCCAATCAAGTATTACCCACGAGGTGAGATGTCCCCACCTCCCCCAAGCTGCGGGTCGCAACTGCATGCATCCGTTCACCTACGCCCAGTACCGGCTCCAGCATTTAGGTACCCCGATGTAAAATCGACGCATTACAGAAAATTTGATAAATTGATTTCATTATTATGCAGCGTTCAGGCAGGGGTACTCGAGGTACCGGGTATTTCCTTTGCTTGCCCGTAGCATTATATTTGCAGCACAAAGATATCCACTCAAATAAAGATGGAAAAAATGTATCGTGTAGCAGTACTCAGGCATAAAAAAGCGTTGAACGCGCATGCAAAGCAAATGCTTCCAAGAAGATCCAGCGGTCGCTTGTGCGCTCCTCCAGCAAGCAGAGCGATTTGGTAAACAATCAACAACAATGAGTAAATTCGTATGGCCAACAATGAGCGCACCGGCGCGATTTGTATGCAAAGTCCATCGCGTCGCGATGCGATGGTAACGAGTAGGTTTGATGGCGGAGTCTTCGGCGGCGTTCGCTTCACCTGGGTGTGTTGGCTCACTACTACAACTACTACTACTGCTGCTGCGCATCGGGTCCTTCGCGCGCGATGTGAAGCAATGCTACACGGACGGCTATAAGGATTATGGTCACGTATCGGCCGCGCTTCCGTCACCATACATGCCAAACCATGCACACCTTCGTCATCCAGGTGTATAGTAAGCGTATTCACAACGAATGCAAAACACCAGCTTGTTCGTTCCATCAACTATGCCCAACAATTTCCTTTACTTTTATCTATGACGAGTATTCTCATTCAGCACCAGTTCAACTGTGAATCCGAGTGATGATTGAAATTGTTGTTGAGCTTGTTGATTAATGGACTTTCTTGAGGCGGCATTAAAGCACATCGCAACCGCCACCTAAGTGCTTCTATATAAAGGAATGCAGGATGGAGAGAACAGCAGACAATAGTGGGTAATGTAGCAGCATGGCCACTGACTACTAATTATCAACTTAATAACTCGACATGGCTGACACAACAGGTGAAAATTGTTTAGAAATATCAATTTGAAAGCGCATACTAAGTGTATCAACATTTAACGTTATCGAAGGACATCACTAGTTACCTGAGTAGTTACCACATCTAGTTAGATGTGCTTAAATGGTGTACTTCGTGATCTACTTTTCAAAGCCATTAACAAGCGAACACGACAAACAACAAATCATCCAGGGTCAATATAATTCTCACTTTTGAACTGTTCTTTCGTGAATGCGAATTGCTGGTAATCCTGTCAGAAGACCTTATGTTGAAAAGTAGTTGTAACACTTTATCAAATTGTACTAACATCAATTATGTGGTAACATGTGCTGAAACCTGAATGATTAACTTGATTGATATTGGGGACCATAATTTCCAAGAAATTGGAACTGGTTTTCGGCCGACCAGGCAGTTGATACGGGATGATAACATTCCGAATAGTATGTAGGTAAAAAGTCACAAGGATTATCCCAAAATGCATTTTCTTTTGATTTCCCCTCCTAATAAGCAAAACAAATGAAGATTTTTCGTGTTTATCTGAAATGGTACCATTTCACACCTTTGGAACTGGTTTTCAGCCAACCAGGCAAAATGTCATAAACAGTTAATTCGGGAATGTAACGTTCTGAATAATATGAAGGTAAAAAGTCACAAGGATAGTGCTAAAATTCATTTTCTAAGGATTTCCTCTCCTTCTAAGCAAAAAAAAAGATTTTCGTGTTTATCTGAAATGGTACCCTTTCACACCTTTGGAACTGGTTTTCAGCCGACCAGGCAAAATGTCATAAACAGTTAATTCGGAATGGTAACGTTCCGAATAGTACGAAGGTAAAAAGTGACAAGGATAATCCTAAAATACATTTTCTTTTGATTTCCCCTCCTTCTAAGCAAAACAAAAGAAGATTTTTCGTGTTTACCTGAAATGGTACCCTTTCACACCTTTGGAACTGGTTTTCAGCCGACCAGGCAAAATGCTATAAACAGTTGATTCGGGATGATAACATTCCGAAAGTGTATGAAGGTAAAAAGTCACAAGGATAATCCTAAAATGCATTTTCTACGGATTCCCTCTCCTTCTAAGCAAAAGAAGATGATTTTTCGTGTTTATCTGAAATGGTACCCTTTTACACCTTCGGAACTGGTTTTCAGCCGATCAGGCAAAATGTCATAAACAGTTTATTCGGGAATGTAACGTTCCGAATAGTATGAAGGTAACAAAGTGACAAGAATAATCCTAAAATGCATTTTCTAAGGATTTTCTCTCCTTCTAAGCAAAAAAAAAGAAGATTTTTCGTGTTTATCTGAAATAGTACCCTTTCACACCTTTGGAACTGGTTTTCAGCCGACCAGGCAAAATGCCATAAACAGTTGATTCGGGATGATAACATTCCGAAAGTGTATGAAGGTAAAAAGTCACAAGGATAATCCTAAAATTCATTTTCTAAGGATTTCCTCTCCTTCTAAGCAAAAAAATGAAGATATTTCGCATTTATCTGAAATGGTACCCTTTCGCACCTTCGGAACTGGTTTTCAGCCGACCAGGCAAAATGTCATAAACAGTTAATTCCGGAATGTAACGTTCCAAATAGTATCAAGGTAAAAAGTAACAAGGATAATTATAAAATGCATTTTCTCTAGATTTCCCCTCCTCCTAAGCAAAACAACAGAAGATTTTCGTGTTTTTCTGAAAGGGTACCCTTTCACACCTTTGAGAAGCAACAGCAAGTGCATGGGTTTCTCGCCATCTTGAACGAATTGGGAAATCGCGTTGGTACAGAAAGCACGTGCCAGAAAGGAAGTACCCGTTAGCGATGATGGCGGTAGAGGCGGTTGCTGCTTGATGATCTGGCATCAGCATTTCGAAGCACCTCACCACCGACTCCAAAAACAACAAACGCATCGCGCAATTGTCCAGTCGACATCAGTTCGTTGTCATGTGCTCATCAGCATCAGCAAGCAAGCATCCCATCCATCCAGTGATACCGAATTCGACATTCTATCAGAAAGTGCGCGTGTTCCAATCAATCCTTGCATTCAAACTTGACAAGAATTATGAGATATAAAGTTGTTGCACATGCGCAGTACTGAAAATGCATGCAAATGCAATTCTGTACGCCTAAGAGCGAATTGTCCGAGTTGGGCGTACTGATGTGCTAATAGTTTTCCGATGTTGACATTCGGAGACATTTATTTACACACAGCGGCCAACAACGTTCGTCCATTTGCGGGTTTTACGCGTCGCGTTCGTCCCCATTTTTCCCGCGCGCCGCCGAACTTTTGTCAACGCATTCCACACGTGATGTGCACATGCATGTCTTATTTGCGTATGCGACAAGGCGAACGCTCTGCAATGAGGCGTTAATCAGATGCAGTTTGCAGCACGCGCGCTGCCATTGTCGCTATTTTCGTTTCGGTTAGCTCACTGAGCAGGCAAGATGTCGGCATAGCTGATTGTATTTGAATAACGGCTGTGTCACATCTTCGGCCACCTCAAGCCAGCTAAATTTCATCAGATCACTCTCACCAGCGTCTGCGCCTTTACGTCCTAAGCTGCTTTCAGCTCAATTAGCAAACAATGTCAATAGTTGATTGCACGCTCAGGGATTAGAACTGTAAATGCGCCACCATTTTGTCTGTCTGCATCATGTGCCAGAAGTAATTGCACCTACCTTCTTCTCAGACTCCTGAAATGACGAAAAATTGCAATATTTTGTTCTGAAAATATTAAATACCTATAAGAACAAAGCAAAACACGTGTTTAACAAGTTTTATTTCATTATAATCAAATTCATTGTTTAACGACAAAATTCACACAATATAGGAACAAATTCGTTGGCAAAAAATAATTACATCATGGTTTATTCACATTTCACTGGAAAATTCGCAGTCAATTGAGCATAGAATCATAATCACATGTTTCACCCTTTGAAATAAACAGAATTATCTCACTTTCAATTCAAAGGCCTTTTTTCAATCTTGAATACAATTCTGCAATGATTTCACGTGGTTACATAACGACATTATTTATATTGCTTTTCATAACTCAATCACCATGAGCATGTGATTCATTCACGTACGTATTTGTCTTCTTGCACCTGTTGCGCAACACATACGCACATGTAGGTTGAAATATGCAAGGACAATAGATGAGCCAAGGTGTTAAGTAACTCAATCAACTTCGGAGATATCATCGCAAAGTACTACGAATCATTGTTCACTAATAATCATCAAATTTATTATTCAATAGCTTGCCTAGCAATAAGTTCTCAAGGAGAAATAAGCCCAAAGAAGACAATCTTCAGTAGAAAGACGAAAACCCAACTCTCTTTGTCTTTACCCGCTCTACCGCTTTTATGGCTAAAAGTGTCATCATTTAGTTTTAATTAATCGCAGTCTTATTATTATCCAATCGTAGATAATTGTAATTAGCTAAAATATGCATATTGCGACATTCCCTATTCGACAATTAATTGAAATCTCCATATTTCTGTTATTTCTAATCAATCAAAATCATCAAAATTATTACAAATCTAATTAATTTATTATAAGCACTTTTCTACTTTCTGCCGCTAGTTTCCAATTAGATAAACTAATAATAGATGAAACAGATAAAAACCTATATCGATTTCTCTCTTTAGATTACCCGTCAATGAATAATACGATATAATTGCAATAAATAATAGCAATTTCTAAGTCTACTTCGTTTATCAGCTACATATTTAAATACTTATCAATGAATTCATTTCTAATTAGATTTCTAATTAGATTTTAACGAAGTGAAATCGATAGGGCGGATTATTCATAATAAAAGATAAGATAGTTGTCCGCCCTAAACCATTGGCAAAAATATAAGAATTCTTTGTAAGTATCTATTTCAACAACATTCCTAACCTAACCAACAACTGGATTAACCATTATTCGTCAATTATTTTAATCATTTCAGGTGTGGATTATTATGCTGTAAATTTAAATGTAACTAACCTGGATAAGCATTATTGCACTATCATTTCATCTAATTGCAGGTATTTCAGTTGTCCAGTTGCATACATTCTGGGCGTTAAAAATTTATTATCATCCTTATTATCATAGTCAGTAATAGAGCAAATACTTTCTCATTTATCCACCTCTTGTGCTATTTGCACCTACACTTTCTTCTCATTTCGAGTTCTTGGCGGCGCAATATTTATTATGTCCAGGGCCGGCTCCAGGTATACGCAATGCTTACCCGTTGCATCTTGAAACATCATAATTAACCGATTTTATCAAATTTTCTGTAATGCGGCTTTGAGGGGCGCTGAATTACTGAAGCCGGCACTGATTATGTCTATGTGTATAATTAGCAATTGCTTGTTATAAAACCTTAACTACAAACTCAAATATGCATTCTATTGTAGAATTATTTGCGGAAAATTCAAAAATTACTAATGTCCTGCCTCGATGGCATTACCTAATGATAAAACTATCGATTTTGAATTGACTACATACTCATATCCTACAATGGATTCTAACAATCTATTACAATTTATCAACTAATAGAAAGCTAATGTTAGAATGTCTTAATTCTAAGCAAATATGCAGAAAATAACTAAATATTGATATTTCCCTCGTGTGCCTTCTCCAAAACAAATAATTTCTATTGTGTTAACTAATTACTTAGGTTTCACGAGCCTATTACGTGGTACTCATATTCCGTTATAATACACTCAAAATATTTGTCGTTCCGCTCACTTAAAACAAAGCTCATTGAATAAACTGCTGGAAATGTTCAAACGGACTTCATCTTTCTCGCCTAGTTTCCTGCAATGCTCATGATTACCGCAAATAAACTAACGGTTGGAAATGGTTGTTTATTCTCTCTTCCTTCTTAGCGTTATCCTTCTCTCTTCCTACTTAGCATTCAACTAAATCATTTTTCCTCGATTTGGCAATATTCGAAACATCAAAATGGCCAGTTACTTGTAGTTACAACGAATTTATTTCGGACATTTCGAATTTCGAAGAATAACGATTTATACTCACCCACTCCTCCCACCTTAACCTGGGTACCAATTTACAAGCGCCATGATTCATACGTCGATGACCAATGGCTCACAGCAGTCCACGCCGGGAATTGTTTAACGAAATGTTTAAATGACACCGAACTCTTGAGATTGCCGAAAAGCGCATGCGATGTGACAGCGAGATCAAGGGTTTGTCCTGAATGCCCAACGGGAACCTATAAAAACAATTAATATCTATAGTATATTATACCCGCCTATATGTTCTTGGAAAAACTTCAAGAATCGAAAGTTATAGCGAAAAACCAATATTTTCCATGACCAATTAAGTAACCTGAGTGCACGTCGGAAAATATTGGTTCCATTGAAAAAATCAGACACTGAAACATCGATCAGCCTGATAGACTTCGTATATAGGTACATTGTAGCAAGCCCCAAGCAATGATAGGTCCTCTACCTCTATATGATAGGTTCTCTATCTAATTATCCTTCTGCTACTTACGTGGAATACCAAGTTAAGTTCAAATGGCACAGGTTTGGCTCCCCGACTAAACATAATGAAGTAGGTTTTGCGACCATTCCAGATGTATGTCGTCTGTAATGGTTGGCCAGGTAGGCTCCATTTCGCCAGTTCCACACCTTTGACCGGGGAAAAGAAGACTCCCAGATGAGCAGGTCCTTCAACCTTCAATGACCACTCCTTCTTCGTATCCAAACGTAATCGATTTTGCTCCAAATGAATCGTGGGTTTGTCCAGCAGCGGTTTCGGTCCGGGCAACCAATGCGTCTTCCAGATGAGATTAATTGCTGGCGCAGTGTACGGCATCCCGCAGTACAGATAATCGATGCAGTCCTGCTGAACCGGGATGGCATTCTTCATATCCGGCACATACTTGTCCACCGTGTGTGGACTATTGATGTCGAAGTCAATGATCCAGTAGCCATTCGACTCATTCGCTGACCTTCCGCCAAACTCATGGAATGTTCGATGGGAATGCGCGAGCATGAATCGCTGCGGGGCAAGAGATCCTGGTTCCCCAGAATATGGAAAGCCCAAGGGCGTGAAGATGAGCACGGCAATTGACAAGAGGAACACGCCCAGAAGAAGATTGAGGATGCGGTAGGTCTCCTTTACGATCAGAATAATGGGAATGGCGAAGCTGAACAAGAAGACGAAGAGGAAACTGACTAACAGAGCAATTAGCAGTTCGGTGTTGTTTCCAGCGCCCGAACGGCCCATGATAGGAATGAAGAGGTATAGAACGGCGATGATCACGTAGAAGCTTTGTACGAATGGAAGACCCATGGCGGCAATATGCAGCAGTAGCCAACGGCCCCCTCTCCACGCAGGGAGCAGGCGCGTGCGAATGAGGGTTCCTGCGACGGGAAAAATAGTCCATAGCATCGCTACGAAACTGGACCGAATGCGCAGAACTGTGCCCGTGGCCAGCACAAGCGTCCAGATGAGCTGGTAAGCGTCGTAGTAAAGCTGGAACACCTGCCATGGCCAGACGTCAATGTCCTAGGAGCGTGGAAGAGATTACTTAGTGAGACAGCGCTCGGAAGGTCAGATGCGGTCCGGGTTACCTGGTGGTAGTATTTGGCATGCAGCAACGTGATCGCCATACTGACTAGTAGCGTAGGTATCACATAGAGAAAGAATACCCAAAGGGGACGCGCATACCAGCTCATGGTTCGTCCCAGAGCCGTCACCAGCATGGCGACGCAGCAAGCGGTCAACAGGGTCGCCAGCCAGATGATCCAGACGCCCACCACGCATTGCGCAACCTTCGTGGCGTATTTCTTGGGCAGCATAACTAGGTCAAGGAGAAACGGAAATGACTGGAGCGCCCGACGAGCACGTGCGCGAACTTACTTCTCTTCGCGTCCAGCATATTGCTGTAGATCGCAAACAGCGACAATATCACAGTGGCAATGTTAACAAGATCCGAAACGCCCATGGACCACCTGACCACGAACGCGCCCAGAAAGTCGAAGAACACCAGGTGGCCGGAACGGTGGCGGTCGACGTCGGCGAGTTTGTGGCCCTGGGCCATGCCAAACGCCAGCGCCAGAATGTTGTCGCCGGTGCGCTGCAACGAGCCCAGCGGGATCTGCTCGATGGAGTCGAATTTCGTGTGGTAAACGTAACCGTTCGCCGACCAGGCAAAGTCCAAGCCGGAGATGTTGCCGAAATCGCGAAAGATGCGGTAGTCCGTATCACCGGGCACGATGCCGCTCTGGAAAATCTCCTGCGCCATTGAGGAGGCGAACGGATAAGGCACTTCTTCGGAGTAGGTCTCCAGCAGCCAGGGGTGGTGCGGGCCGGCTTGGAAGAGCACCTCCCGCCCGCCGGCGCCGCACGCCTCAAGATTTATGAACGCGCGCACCTCCTTCGCCCACTCGTGCTGGGTGATGAAGCCGTGCGAGGCAGGCAGGTAGCTCTCCTCCCCGCCATTGAAGAGGAACACCACGTTGTGCCGAAGAATTTTCGGGGAGCGGGACATGACGCGGAGAATCTCCAGCATGACTGCGCAACCGGCGCCATCATCACTTGCACCTGAAACAGAACATTTCAGTCGCCATTCCGATGAATGGTTGCACTCCGTGACCTTTCAGCATTGTTCTGAGATTAGTCAACCTTCAGTCATGAACAATAGGTACTTGAAATACAGACTTGCATTAACTACGATATATTGCGGTTTCTAAATACGCAAATCAAATTTATGTGATTAGAGAATAAAGTCAGTGAGCTAATCCTATAATCTCACGTAGACTTAGTTTAGTTCGATGAACTATTCCGATTGATTCCGTTTGAAGAGTGTTTCTAGACAGTGGGTCTATTAAAATTCAAACAAACACAAACTATCAATAATCGTCCCTATAATTATATGTTTCTTGTTTTGATTAAAGAGGCCAATTGGATAAAGGGGACCTCAGGTATTCTCCATATTGTGCCTACATTGGCCCAGGTAGAACCTACCCAGTTCGAGCTAAACCTCGGGCTTTCAGGAAAACCCCTTTTTGTCCACTAGTTGGCCTTGCCTGTTCTTGATAGTGGGTGCCGCAAATTTGTCTTTTCCTAGTTTTAACGTTTTAGGGTGTTGTATTGTTGGGGGTCGTATAGACGCAGCACTTAGGCCCTACTATTTGGGCACAACAAGCTCCTTTCATGACCACTTAATTTGAAAAGAAAAATAGGCTTTGATTTTTAGGATTAGATGGGAAATGCAATTTCTTAAAATTTTCACTAAATTTGTATCCGATGACCTCCTAGCCCAGTGCTTCTTAAACCTTTTTCCGTTGCGACCCCATTTAAGATCCATATTTTTTCGCGACCCCAGATGTTAAATATAAAAATTTGAACTAATAAATTTGCCATTTTTATAATTTTTAATAACGAACTATGGGAAATAGCCCCGGCGTTGCTCGGGGTGGGCTGAGATTAGAATCCAGATCCCGATTTCTACTAATTTTTAATATTGATACATTTATTTAATCCCTTTTGTAATGGTGTGGATACGGACCTAACACCTGGAAGGGCACAAAATTGCGATTTCTTCTGATTTTAATTTTTATTTGCACGGATTGCCTACGGATCGAACACCTGCCTTCTTCTTAACGTTCCGATTTTGGCGAGATTGTCCCGCTTTTTGAAGTATAGTCCCAATATTTAAAAACGTCTCGATTTTAGCAGGACAGTCTCGCTTTTTGGAGGACTGTCCCGCTTTTTAAAAATATCCTGACTTTGGCAGAACAGTCCCGATTTTTACAACTGTCCCGATTCTGGCAGGACAATTCCTCTTTTTGTTAGATTTCCGAATTTTTGTGCGTCATTCGAAGCCAATACATCAAGAGAATTCATGGTTACAAGATTAAAAAGCTTACAAATTTATATAAAGACGGATATTTATCCGAGAAATCTTCGCGACCCCAAAATTGGGCGCCACGACCCCAAATAGGGTCGCAACCCACAGTTTAAGAAACGCTGATATTGAGATGACCTCGCTTAACGCTATTTCTTATAACGCTCATCTTTACTGGAACGTAACCCCAGCGTTAAGCGGGGTATTAGTGTATTTTAAATTAAAAATGAGACAATAATTCGTTTTTTGGCTCTATCTTTCGAACCAAGAGAACGGGAGTTTCTTTTTTACAAATTATCTACGTAATTTGATCACACCCTTGAAAGATTTGCGGAAATTTGCCTGACACATATATATTTCAAATATGTACAAATGAATTTATCCTTGTCATATACAATCAAATTCTTATCAAATTCACACATGCTGCCACGTATCAAACGAGGCCGCATTCGAACGCGCGCTACAACAAATAAATTGATAACGTAGAAATTAGTTCCGAGTACAGTAAACACAATATCTCACTAGATTTTTTCTAATTGGATTCATTTTGCATAACTTATTATTGATTATTCATAAGTGACGCAACCTAAAGACTAGCAATTTATTCAGCAAAGTTGGCATAAAAAGTGATGCGTCAAGCGAAACATTGCATTATTTTTAATATTGTATCAATATTGCATAAATTTAGAATGAGATGGATAGAATA
The DNA here is from genome assembly GCA_025447835.1 of Labidoglobus nevermanni. NCBI lineage: Eukaryota > Metazoa > Arthropoda > Insecta > Coleoptera > Staphylinidae > Labidoglobus > Labidoglobus nevermanni. The sequence goes on along the minus strand of JAOEHK010028655.1, from coordinate 266 downwards.
TGTACTAGATATACCACTTTTCTGACAAACCAATCGACACTCCTTTAGCAAATATTCGTACTAATGTTCAGATAAAGAACGTAGAAACATTTGCTTTCGAATATGTTATCAGTTGCTATTCATAACAAATTCCGTTCAGGTAGAATCTATTTTTTTACGGAATACACGAAAATTGCAATTCGTTGAATCACAATCACTTTCTTTCCCAGCAATTTAATTAATCTATATATATAAAAATGAATGTATGTGTGTGTGTGTGTGTGTGT
>JAOEHK010028545.1:0-25398 GCA_025447835.1 Labidoglobus nevermanni | reverse complement strand
TAGAGACTCAAGTAGGTTCAATTTCTTGCTCTTGTCTTGTATGTGTAGGATTTTGAATTCGGGATTAAAGGTGTGTTATGTCTCATTAAGGTGTTTAGCGTAGTTTGAGTTTTCTTCAAGATTCTTGTAACTGCTGTAATGTTCTTTTATACGTTCGGTAAATGGTCTACCTGTTTAACCTACGTAAACTTTGTTACAGTCTCCGCAGGATAACAAATATACTCCCGATTTTTTATTCTTGTTTAATTTATCCTTGCTGTTGTTAATATGTTTGTGGAGAGAATTGTTTGTTTTAAATGCTATTTGGTATCCCAGTTTCTGAAAGTATTTCGCAATCTTATAAGAAACAAGTCGAGTTTCTGTAAAACCATTATTAGTATGGATTTGAAAACCGTTAACGCCTCTTCAATAAACTATATCCCATCTTTATTCCCCTAGTTGCCTCATGTCCTCAAAGAAGTGCATGAGCTCCTCCCAGGGCAATTTAGCCATCTCACCCACCGTGTGCTTGTAGAGCCCGCATTGTCCCGAAATGAGTCCTACGAGTTCTCTTAGCCTTGCTCGTCCCCAACAGAGTGCAAGTCGAATGGAGGTGCTTAATGGTTTTCTCTCCAGGAATATCTTAGTGATGCGTTCCCGGGGCACGTTCCCATTCGTCATCTATCTCTGTTGGCACTAAGGCCCTCAAAAATTTCTTCTCTACGTCAGGGTGGATTCCGATAACTGGTTCTGGCCCGACGTGTGTAAGGTTTGCTGCGCTTTTTGCTAATTCGTCTGCCTTTCTAAGCCTCGGATATGCTTGGTCTTTTGACAGCTAGATTAGTGTTATGCATCTCCCAAGTGCTAGGTCGTTGAGTCGCCAGGCACACTCTGATCCTAACCCTATCTTCCAACTCACCCTCCTGTAGTATACCCCGATTCCCGTTCCGCATTTGTTTTTGACGCCATCTGTATACCAGATGTCGACCCGCTGTTTCACGGCACCAGAGTTCCACTCCTCCTTGGAGGGGATAATTCCCCCTTAGTGAGAAGCCTGAACTTACCTCTTTGTATGCACCCAGCTGTATCCTGCTAGTGGGCATTTTTACATGCGATCCCATATCATATATTTTCAGCTGCCCTTACTAGGATACATTTAGCGATACATTTGGAGATTGAAAATAAGAATCATAAAAAATGAATAAATTTAAATCATGGACGCAATGAAAATCTTGATTAATATTTCGATATATTCTCAACGAGTTACTAATAAGGTATGCAATCGATAGGTAGGATTACTGGAGCATAAGTTGCATTTAATCAACTAGAAGACGTGATTACATGAATCAGTTAAGCCTTGGCAAGCAAACCTAGATCGGCAATACATTTATCAATGTTGGCTTTATCCTGATCGGGAGTAATGGAACTGCGAACTTTTGCAACAATATATTCAACCATGCACTTATGAGCAGCTCGTTTCTCAAGTTCCACCTTCTGAACTTGGTAATCGAGACGCTTCTTGACTTCCGCGTAGACATTCATCATCCTCTCCCTGTAATTGGCTTCCAACTGCAGCAGGACGTTCTCCCGCTTGGCCTGCGTGAGAATGCTCTGACCCTCTACGCTCCATTGCATCTTCTCCTCGTGTTTGATGCTATCGTCCAAGCCATTCTTCTCATCTATGCGGCCTTGGTTGCATTCCTGTTCGTACTCCTAGAAGTCCGAATGGTGATGTTTTAAACAACCAACCGGCACAAATCTATGCATCTTACATCAATTTTCTGATCCAAATATTTTGCCACCTGGGGACCGAATTTCTTCACACCAATAATATACAACAAAAGCACTGAAATGCCATTATAATATTCATGGTCCAGAACGTAGATTTCCTTACTGACAAGATAAGTACTAAGGGTAAAGACAAGGGTATAAGGACCGGTTACACCTGTTTTCTTGTAGAAGAAACTAAACCATTCCTCGGGGATGAAACCCATGCGAACTTTGCCCGGTTCCATACGTACCTAACACAAATACCTGAACCATAGCATCGCGGCTGTAAACAACATTCTTACCGGCCTTGGGACGCTGGATGGTGGTGCATCTGTTACAGCAACCTGATTGGCTGCAGTGGTTGTTGTTGGCCTAGCTAAGGCAACCAAAGCTCGACATTGTCCTGAGGACAAAATCAATGCAGTCTTTCCAGTTTCCGCCAGATTCCAAGTCTTACCTGATAATAGAGTAGCTCGCGACAACATGTTCGCCCTTCAAATTGTTAGGTAATCCGATGAAAATGTCGCTTCTGCAATGAGGTGACTACTGGATTCCTAGAAGGAGACAGAACATATGGGCATATCTTATGTAATTGAAGTGCCAACCACAAATAAAAGTCACTAGTAATGTCTTTGGCATGAATTCTCTTGTCGTCTAGTAGCAGTAGTGAAGTTGGGGTTTAATCTATTTTCTATAAGATCGGTATTATTATTTGCCTTGAATTGTTAAATTCCAATGAGTGAAGTAAATGCCACACGAACACTACGATTGTGAGCTAATATTGATTTGGTCGCAGGTCAAAATGCCCACTGCAGTCAACGAGAAATCAGACCGATCGGAACAAATGTGCAACGCATTGAAGCGGCATATTCTGCTAGAACGAGAACGCAAGAAGCAGGAACGAGAGGCGGAAGTTGAGGAAGAGCGGCTGCGAAAGGAACGCGAGGCCCGTGAGCAGCAGGATGTGATGACGCTGGGCGAAACGAAGGAACAGATCTCGCAGCTGGAGATCCGTCTAGCTCACCTCAAAGAAGAGAAGCACCAGTTGTTCCTCCAGCTGAAGAAGGTCCTCAATGAAGACGATAACCGGCGGAAGCAACTGACCAAGGAAGCTAGGTGAGGAGCACTCCATTGCAATGCGCCTTCATTTATCTGAATTGAATTGGTTTCAGTGAGGTTGTGCCTTTGCAAGCTTTTCCAACAATAGTAAATCAACAACTGTACATGCCACCGGGCATAACGAGAGGTATGCCAGTCACACAAGCGGGATTTAAGCCAACAACGAAGCGAACACGAAGCCCAAGTCCGCCGCCAACTTCGATTCCGGTCTACCATCAGAATGCCTACGCGTACAAACCGGCGAATGTTGCAAATGCGGCGTACAATGCTTCGCCACAAAGTAAGTGCAGTCAAACCTTGGATTGCGACTACGATTTGTTCCGGAAAGATGCTCTAATTGCACAGCAATCGCATACCAACGCGAATTTCCTCAGAGGAATTGATGGAAACCCCGATAATTCGTTTCAAAGTACAAAAATAGAGAACATCTAAGAGGAAAAACGTTGGTTCAGTTGTAGGTATAAAGTGACCACATTTTCTTGAACGCAAATCGCGACAAATGAGATGAAATGAAGATAATTTACTTATGTATTTATTTATTTATTTATATGTGGTCAAAGACAGCCAGGGGCCTTTATAGTGACCACAAATTGCAAAATATGTTGCGCCTACAAGTGGCAACTTGAGAATACACGTTAACAACAATGGTAATAACAATAAGCAAATAACAAAGATAACAGCTATAACAATAATAACAAAAAAATGGTACTAGACTAAGCAGCCAGAGCAACAACAAACAGATAATTGCATGGCATGATTAACGGGCCAAGATAAGACCATCTCAGAGACACCAACTCAGCTAACTCGCCCACCGATAAAGAGGCAAGATCCTGGTCTCCAAGACATTTAAATACACCTAATTCTTGTTTTACACGATAAATACGTTGCCACTAAAATCATATAAATATTAGTTTAGCTGAACCGCTTTGTAGCCGAGCGGTAACACAGATGGCACACGAGTCTAGTGACTTGGGTTCAATCCCTGGCAGAGCGTTCATCTGAAATGACAGATGTGGTTGCAGTATGCTCCTCTATGATGCCCCATTCCATCCCAATACGTCGAAAGACACGACACCAGGGTACTGGGTTCAATTCCCAGCCACGAAAAATTATTCTGTGTGTTGTAAGATCGAAACTCCCCGCTAGTTAATACTAACATCATTTTTGACCATTCTTAACAAATATTTCTGGAAATCTTCGGAATATAGGATCGTCCATAGATTTGACTCAAAGTACACTACGTGCTCAAATTACTAACAACATTTTGGAGGAACAGGGGATGAGGGACCCGCATCGATAAAAGTAGCACATTTTTTAAAGAAAACAGGATGTCAAATTGCGTTCAGGACAGATAATTCACTCAACAAACACATCAACAATAGTAAAGATATATCAGATAGGAAAACAAAATCGGGTGTCTATTTGCTAGTTTGTGGTGATTGCCCTAAAGTATATGTAGGACAAACGGGAAGAACCTTTGAGGAGCGATTTAACGAACACCATCGTAGCTTCAAGAAGGGAAAGGATGACTCTAACTATGTGAAACATCTAATCGAGCAAGGACACTCCTTCAAAGTTCAAAGTTTTGCATATCAACAACAAAAGTATCAAATTAAATCTATTAGAATCAATGGAAATGAACAAAAGATTAAAATCAAATATCCTCCTCAATGATCAGTAGACTTCTACAAATCACCACTGATCAATTTGTTCACTATCGTAAAATAATCGTCATAGGCCAACAATCACAAAATCCTTTTAAACTCGACTTCGGCAAATTCGTTTGCTTTTCAGAATGGAGTTTAAACTATTAAATGCCACTTCTATCAACTAACAGGGGATTCGCCTGATGTTATAATGTTCTGCAAAAAGAGAAATTGTCCCACAAAATCAGAACGTATGGTCACTTAAGATAGGCACTATTCCTAATATTCGCGGGTAATAAATTAGCGACCCACTTCCTGTATTTGCGGTTCAAAATTTCGTTAATCGTCGATGTAAGTTGCTCGCAATCCAAGGTTTGAATAACGACTAGAAGGTGCAATTCGCCTGGAAATGGTCTCGATTCTTATACGTTGAATTGATTTAACAGTCAGGATGATCAGTGCTGTTACTAAAATCGCCACCATTTTGAGTTTTAATTATTTTGTTTTATTGCAGAAGAAGATGCTAGACGTCATGAATATCGTGCTGTATTGTGGAACAGTGAGTGTTAATCTCACTTACAAGTCTTCATCGAAACCTCCATCCGTGATCAATTAACATTCAGTCTCTATTCAACTCTCAACTGCGCTATTTGCTGTGTTAACTGGGGGCATAAGTGGGCAACCCCGCTGGCAATTATTCCTTTTTTAAAATTCCCCGTTTGCGGTGTTTAGCAAACACTTCTTTATATCAAGCAGACTAACTCCGTCAGACGCACCCCCTCTTAATCCACGTGCCAACGCATTTCCGCCACTGACTAATGGTTTTGTTTCAGAAACGCAATATCCGAATCAAGGACCATACTACGCGGTGCCGCCAGGGGAATTGTCCATGTACTATCCACCTCAAGCGGCCGCTTTGCCACCACGTGAGCCGCCTCGGCAAGTCTTTGATGCGTCTCGGGGTAACCCAGGCTATCACATTGAATCAAAGCCCATCGAGCATTACACGCTGAATAGACAACCCACTTCGCACATCATCCATGCTGGCTCGATGCCGATTAATGCCGCCCCGGCGCCGAAAGCGGGTAGTATCACTGCTGGTTACCCCGTCCGCCAGAAACAGTACCAGCAGCCTCCGGCCCAGCCGCCTCCCACCTTGTACACGGCGCAAAATCGCCCGCTGTATCAGTCGGCTATCAGTTATCCAGCTCGGGAATGAGCTGAGTGCAACATTTCTCTAGACTGATATTAATTTTTACTCTATTGTTAATTGCCTTTAGCGTCTTTAAACAAATTGCAATATTTACAATTAAAGAGCTCTTTTTAGACCAGTGTACATACTAGATCCGTTTAATTGTTATGTCACGGTGCACATTTTGATGCCATTTGCGAGGGTTGTACGTAGACACAACATTCCTGCAGAAACAAAATGATAAATAAAAATATACATATTACTCTTGGAGTTTGATTTTAATCATGTCAAACGGTTTTCTTCATGAAATTTTATTAATTACTATCAATAACATTTAATTGCGTCCTACATATTAGTTCATATTCGTTAGATTGTTAAATGTAATGCATTATAAACAGATTGCATCAGATTGTGCTTTTGTCTTCTTGTTTGCGGTGGAGGGTGGAAAATAAAATAGATAATTGTCAATTGGTATTAGGAGAAAATCGCACGTGGTGAAATCACGCTCAAAAATAATTTGCACAACGCATAAAAGAACAGTACAATACCTACAAGAACATGAAAGAAAATTGCAACTTTGCAAAACACCCCAATGAAGAAAATAAGTTAACATTTCCCGACTGACCCCTCTTACAAAACTTCGTGGCTAATTCGTGAACTACCTTAGTGGTGGGTTACACTAACCTAGCCATCTCCGAAATCAGCTATTCCAGGCTATGTAGCCAGTTATCTAGTCAGGTTAGATAAACCCACCTGGACCATCCCCGGTCTTTTACTCTCTGCCGCTCTCTCACATCCCGTAAGGCTTAGCTGCTAGTTTACCACATAGCCAGAGAACAGGCATAGCATAACACCGGGGTTTAGTAGGTCGGTTAAGGATAGCATTGCTTTAGGGGCTTGCCGAGCGGCCACCCCCACACATGGGTTTCCTATTAGCAGGTTACTATCGGGCATTTATCTTCAATTACTATAAAAAATATTAGAAACTATAACAACTGCAATATTTGTTAGCAAAAGGTAGTCTTGGTGATGTATAATGCAGACATGTTATATATTAACGTAAACTGTTATCATTGAGTGCAATGAAAATCCCAAATAAAGAACTCTAGAATTGTCTGGAACTGTAGACTAGACTAGTTAGTCTTATGTGGACACCGGGGCACGTAGGAATTAAGAGGAATGTGGAGGCGGACTGTTTTGCCAGAACGGCGATCACTATTATTCTCGGATCCTTCCCTACATATGGCCTACTACGGTCACATAGAAGGAATTGTATCAGGGCGTGGGAGAACCGAGAAACCACCGGCTGTAGGCAGGATAAACTGCTCTTGAAACCTTCAGTGCAAAGAGCTAGAGAGCTCATGCTTCTCTCGAAGGGAGAGCTAAGGAAGGTAACAGGCCTTCTGATAGGACACTGTCCCTTCAATGATCACTTACAAAATTTGGGGATTGTGGACTCGTCTACCTGTAGGGTATGTGGGCAGGAGCAGGAGACTGCACACCTCATACTAGGCACATGTGAGGTGCTTTCTCAAATTAGACAGCGGATATAGGGGAGGAAATTTCTGACGACCTCTGAAATCTCAACTGCGCCTCCTTTGGATTCTAAATATGGGCTGCAGTACAATAGGCCTCCTATACCGCGGTGCTTGGGGGAACAAACCTCCCGAAGGTTCACCCCATTAAATAAAAGAAAGAGGATTATGTCACCGTCCTCCTTCTTTATTTCTCCCTTAATGATAACAGTTTACATAATCTACAACATGTTTGTATTATGAGTTACCAAGAATACGGCGGTTCAGTTGTTATATTTACGTCCCACTTTGTGGGAGTTTCTCTCTGTGATTTCGCCCGTGAGATTTTCTCGTGGGACCCTATTAAAGACGCGCCTTTTGTCAATTTAAAAACACATTCTCATTCATTGTATTGGCGAGAGCAAATACATGGTGGAATATTGCATGTCTGGTGTTAAGAAAAATATGGGACAAATAACGGAAAGCGGATAGTAATTGATGCGATTCAAATTTACAGAGCAATAATTCATCTTATTTTACAGCAGCAGTGCTTGCTCGAAATGCATTTGATGCAAATTCAGCGTTCGTACAGCGAGTTGTGATCATTCTGAATGATCCACCTCGATCGCATCGCGGCCATATTTTGCAAATTCTGGTGATGCGTCCACGGCTCTTTCAGCTCTTGCAGCTCGTTCTCGAGTGCCACCTCGTCCGTTAGGCCATCAGGGGCTGTATCAGGCGCCGCCTCGCTGTTCGCTTGACTGACTCGCTCCGGTATCGGTTTCGGTGCGATAACCGATACGGCAATATAGGCTTTAGGGCTCTTACTGCCAGCGTACGCGAGCGGGTTGCCTGTGACGCGATGATATGCAAAATTCTGATATGCGGACGCGAACTGGTTCGGTCTCGCTGATGGCGACGTCTTCGGCGTCTCGGCTGCATCCCCTGCCCTTGACGCTGAAGGAAACGAAGGATATTTCGTCGGCGTCATATCATGATCCTCATTGATGAGTTGTTCGCGGGCGTTGTCGACGAGTTGCTTGGATTTCATCAGATCCGCATCGAGCGTTTCTGCAACAGCAACAACCGCGAGATGAACATGAAAAATGCCATGAATATTCATGCAATTTGCGAGACGCATATGGCAGGGGCGCAAGTTGCCGCAGTATTCATTAACCACGTCCTCATGGGAGGGCACCATGAGGGAGCACATCATTTTCCAGACTCGCGTACTTTGAAACCTGCGTTTTGCGCCATCAAATCGAAATCGAGTTTATTTATGCATGCGCTACTTTTTCACCTCTGATCTATCTGTGTAATTCAATTGCGCAGCGATGCACAAGTTTGTGCTGGGTGCCAGGGTGTTGATGTAACGCGAACGTGGTCGGAATACATTTGTAAAAAAGCGCCTCTAAGTCCGCAGATCACGTCCGAGGATTTGCGCGCCGGAGGCGCACACGACCCTCAGGATTATTTGAAACTTATTTAATTTAATCTCGTGTTATGCGGCAAGCATGACATGGAGGAACTGCCGGAAGTGCCGGAACTTACGCAGCAGCTCGTGGACGCGCATCCATTGTTTCGGCTTCTCGGCAATCTTCACCAGCAACTCCAGCAGCAGTTCACTGGACCTCGTCTCGGATGCCTGTAAAACAATTGCGGCATATTTGCATTCATATCGCATTTGCCCGCCGATCATTACCAATGATTGCACAATGGGCTCGGACTCATGATCCTGTTTCGTAATCGGGTACAGCGTGGCATTGCGCTTCACCAGACCCATGAGGAACTCGTAGCTTCGTTTCCGACGACTGGCGCTCGTCGCCTTCGTCTTCAGATCTCGGTTGTTCATCGCCTCATGCGAGTCTGGCGGTCCTTCGGGCTCCGATTGATTTCTTTCGCCTGCATCGATTGACGACGACGATTGACTGCCAAGGGATGACGTCTGGAACGCAGAAAACGCGAGCATTTCCTCTGTCCTTTGTCTCATTCAATCATTGGATAGTTTCGAGGGAATTCGAGGGAAATGAAACGCAAAGATTGCAACATTGCAAGACCGTCAACTTGATTGACACAAAGGGCGGACATTACAAATGGCTGCTGGATGTCTAAGGGTGCAGGATGCCTGATTGATTTTACCCCGGCTTCTTTTTATTTGCTACTTGGATGGATGCTGGACGCGCATTTCATCGAAACTTTTTCGCAATCATTTGATGTGCGTTTAAATGAAGTTGCAAATTTGTTTGTTGGAATTGCTCGCCATTTGGAGGGAATCGATGCACATTCCGATGTGTGCAGACGAGGGGAATGGCTATGGAAACAATTTGCAATTTTCAATCAGTGAACGTGGACACACTTTTATTTCGCTTGCTTTTATTTCCTTTCTTGCTTCGCTCTTTTTATGCCCTCCATGCTTTTGTGCAAGTTGCGAGTTTCGTGCACGCAAAGGACAAAGTGGGCATTCATATTTACATATTTTCTTCCGGAAAAACTTTATGCTCGCAGCATTCGTCAACAGAGCAATTCAATTGTTAAGTCGACAAGTGCAAACGCTAAATTGCGGTATCTATCAAATTGTGCACCTTTGCGTTCGTCACAGGTCTGCGAACTTTCCTATTGAACTTTCGCAAAGTTGGGAAATTCATATTCCACATGTTCTACGAGATCATCGCAAAGAATGATAAATGATGTAATGTGAGGAAAAGCAATGAGATGCATTTAACAAACTGATTTGCATTGTTTTTAGTTCTAGTTTTCCTTTTCGTCGATTACCAATTTCCTGCTTTTTTGAGTTTCTATAATTGTTATTCCTGTTATAGTATAGGCAATTAGACATACAACCTTATTAATATGAATGAAAATTGCTTATAAATTTATCTATGATAATTACAGAAATTATCTCTATAAAGAGGAACTCGGTAATCAGCGAAAAGGAAAACCAGAACTAAGAAAGTATCTAGAGGTTTTCTTCTTAACTTGCAATACGCAGATTAATATCAAATATTTAAAGTAGGTATACATTAAACTTTAAAGATGTATTAATCCTTATACCAAAATCAGAGGAGTAACGTGGTTGTCTCGCACCCGATGCGGAGGAAAATTTTACCGCCCCCTAAATAAGTTATATCTGCACCATATTATGCACTTATATTTGCACCAATTCTAAAAAGTTAAGTCTATTACTAATTGTGTAGCCATAATCGTCAGTATACCAATTATCAACATTTTGTCGCCCTCTTTGCCGTCCAGAATGGCCACCAACCACCACACCTCCCCGCTAAGCTACAGACCAAAATAATATCGATTTGGACAAAATTGAAAGCGATGTAAAAGGTCAAAAATTTTGAAAAATTGGTACGACATCAACTGAGTGAGAGACAGCAGGAAAACTAAAGAACCATTAGCTAAATTGCGCTCGCCAGTTGTAGATCAAAGTCATTCCTTCATAATGAAAATGGTGGTGACGAAAGTTGGATTTGTTTTGAGAATCCTAAGTGTAAAATGTCATGAGTAACTCAAGGCACACCATCTACTTGGATGGCAAGGTGAAAAAGTTGCAAAAATTAATGAAATTTATTCCGACCTGCTAAAAACTAGAGAAACCGTAGCTAGGGACCGGTATCTACAACAAATGATAAATCTGATTGAGGTATTGCAAGCAAAAGGGCCGGAATAACACCACAGTAGGCACAAAGTTGCTTTTTAACATGACAATCTACTGGTACACTCATCAAAAGTGGTTTAGGAGGATTTGATTTGAAAATTCTTTCCCCAGACTTGGTCCAAAACTTTGAATAAATTATTTTTGTAATGATCATAAAATAAACATCTCTTTACGTTCAAAAAACTCTGGTTTCAGACTGGTAAACCTATGTATGTCTATAGGCATTTTCAAAGCTTGAACTGACCTTCGAGCTCAAATTAAATTTGTGTATGGAAATGTGGAATAATCTATAAATCTTTTTTAAGGTAATTAATGCATAAATTCATGATGTAAACATCAGCGTTTCTTTTCCGTGCTTGCTTTTCATTTAACTGGGAATGAAACCGTCGCTTGCATCTATTATCTAAAGAAGCAGCTCAGGCTAATTTCCCCCAGCAAGAACAATTTGGCGTAAATCATAAGTTTAACTTGTTCAAATAAATTTCCTATGCAAGGCGGTAAAAACACTTCCGCAATCGTTCTGATTTCACTAACTCTTAAATTTAAATAAAATCACCTGATCGTCAAAGTAATTGTGTAGATTAGCGACAACCCCATTTGGGGGGTGTATTTGTTTCGATTGTAGGTAAACATTGTGTTTTCATGTGCGACTCGAGGAAAATTTTAATAATGAGATTGTGTAAACAAGGAATTGGCGCACCTTGCCGTCCACCAACTTATAATTAACTCCAACTTTCAACCTGCAATGAAAATATTGATCAAACTACCCCTGAGCAAGTCTGCCTACTTCGTGCCACTGCGCTATTAACATAAATTGCAAACAAATTTATTTACGAATTGCAAACGATTTCAAATCCTTGATTTACATTTGTTCGCCGAATTTATCTAATTACTTATCGAATTATCGAATTTAAATTCAAATTTTCATTCTTTAATATCTGTATTAAATTACTTTACAATTAATTTACCAACGCAATCGCCTTGAATGCTCGCAACCAAATCATCATCAATTTTGAATTCCGGGTTATCTGCTTCAAAAGCAAATCAATTCTTTTAATTGAAAAATAAGGACTTTTGGTAATTAAGTAAATTCAATCAAGCTTGAAAGATCTTATCAACGAGTATCAACGATTCATCTGAAAATCCAACCACATAAGGGTGTAGAAAATCCAACAAAGCTGAAATGCGACAAAATAATGGTGGCGTTAGTTTATTAAATTCTTACCTCCTCATCAGATTTCACTAGATCGAGTCTGGCGTCGGAGCCAATGGCTGGAAGAAAAATCCAATATAAATTCCTCATAATGTAGCACATTGCTGTTAGCCATACAGGCCATTTCACAATTTCCTAATTTTCCAGCTTTCCCAATGAATTATCGGCAATAAAACGAGAATAGAAGTAAAATTTCATGATGAATGGGTATTAGGTGTGTGAGGAGGAAAACATATTTCCTCCCGTGAACTCAGCATGTGTATATTTAATGGGAAACGAAACTGACGCAAATTGAAGGTAAATGTGTTGAGATATTGAACTACATTCGACACTCAATTGCATTTTCAACAAATATCACGTGACTAGTCGCAATAAAAATCAGGATGAAGATTTTCGTCTCGATGCTACGATTTCTATCTATTTTGGCTGTCAAGCAACAACAATAAAACTGCTAGGATCGTGAAAATTCACATCAATATGATACTTCGTACTTTCAAGGCGTCTCTTTGTGCTTCGCGAATTTCCCCACATTTCCTCGGTCAAGGAACGAGTGGAACGGCAAAATCATATCGTATTATCAATAAAAGCCAAACATTGTATGTGTATGCTTACCTTGGTTCGCACAAACGGCTCTAAGGACACAAAACATGAGCGAGAGCAATTTCCACGTATGCATTTTGCATTCGGTGCGAATTTGCGAATGCCAAATGGTCTCAACCAGTAACGAGCAACTTTACATTGTAACGCGAATTTTAGAGAGGAAAACACGATGCCAGAACAGAGGACCTATTAGTGCGCTTGCATTTTCCACGGCGGCTGACGGTCATTTACTACCATGCGCCATAGCACTTTTCCACGGCAACCCCCCAATGGGGAAGTTCACATCATCCGATGCGGAAACGCACGGAGAAACTTACGAGCATGCGTTTGTGGTCTCTTCTATTTCGCATTTCACCTTCTTTGGACACAAATCGAAACGTTTGATTTTCCTTTCAATCTGACAAATTTAGAACATGATACAATTAACATTACGACAAAAGAGATAATAATAGAGACAAAAATGATATGAGAATTTATAAAAAGCAAGACGGAAATATAAATTACGCGACAAACTTTTAAATTTGCAATATATGGAGAGGTATTTTGGAATATGAGAGATTGAAGCACAAACTGATAAATTGCATTGTTCTTACTCTGAGTACTTACAAAATTATAAATGCAGGCATTTATTAGGTTTGAAGTTGACATTAAAACATATCGAATTATCGCAATATGCTAAAATTATTCAATTAGGACAAAAACGAAAATGCAGAAGCTAAATCTGCTCTATTAATCCAGCAAAACTAAATTAAAAAAAACCTGCGTAATGCAGAGTAGAAAATTAGAAAAAGATTAGAAGATCTTTATAGTTTTATTAGTAAAATGCACATAATAACATGTACTCTGCTCAAATAAAATAAATACGATGATAAAATTGAACAATTTCCCAAATTTCTAACCATTTATTCCGTATATAACATGTAAATGTGTTAAATGTGGCAAAAATGTATTGTTCCGATAATCAAATTTGTCGTACATATCATTAAATATATATATATCCCATTTAGCATTCATAATCAGAGTCTGTTCGTCATTTTAAATCGATGTTCAAGCATTCGATTAGGTTTCTAATCGTTTCCCAAAACACAGCGGCATTTAACAATTGCAATGATATCTTAAATGAACAATTATCAAAAGAGGAAAATTCCCAATTCGCAAACGGAAAATGCATTTTCCGGAAGTGTTCATTGCGCAAACTCGAGTAATTGGCGATCGCAATAACATCCTTGTCAATGGGTCAAATGTAGGCATTTATTAGGTTTGCAGTTGACATTAAAACATATCGATATATCGCAATATGCTGAAATTATTAAATTAGGACAAAAACGAAAATGTAGAAGCTAAATCGGCTCTATTAATCCAGCAAAACTAAATTATAAAAAGATCCTGCGTAATGCAGAATAGTAGATTAGAAAAAGATTAGATGATCTTTATAGTTTAATTTGTAAAATACACATAATAGCATGTACTCTGCTCAAATAAAATAAATACGATGATAAAATTGAACAATTTGCCAAACTTCTAACCATTTATTCCGTATATAACATGTAAATGTGTTAAATGTGGCAAAAATGTATTATTCCGATAATCAAATTTGTCGTACATGTAATTAAATATATATATTTCCCATTTAGCATTCATAATCAGAGTCTGTTCGCTATTTTAAATCGATGTTCAAGCATTCGATTAGGTTTCTAATCGTTTCCCAAAACACAGCGGCATGTAACAATTGCAATGATTTCTTAAATGAACAATTATCAAAATAGGAAAATTCGCAATTCGAAAACGGGAAATGCATTTTCTGGAAGTGTTCATTGCGCAAACTCGAGTATTTGGCGATCGCAATGCCATCCTTGGCAATGGGTCAAAGCATTCAAACTAAAATTTCGTTAAACTCGTTGGGTTGGTTGGCGGTCGTGCATCCCTTAACCGCAATCATTTGCCATTCCTTGTACCCAGCATTATCCCAGCTCCAGCACGCGGTGATCCCGAGCGTTTCCAGCCTATTGTTTCCATTATTGCATTTCCATTGCGTTGAGCTTGGATTTCTCGGTAAGATCTGTTGAGGTTAGGTTGCACGTTTTCTGCATTCAGCACATGGTGCTGCAATGGCGTGCAGTGTGGGTTTGGCGTTAATTTAGGAGTCGTTTTCAAGATGTCTCAGCGTAAAACCACCCTGCAAAACGAGGAGGGTGCGTCGGCTTCGCCCGTGCGACGTTCGACGCGTATCGCCAATTCTCCAGCACCCCCTTCGCCAGCCCCTGCTACACTAAAACGTCGCCGTAGCTCAGCATCCGAGGCGAGCGGGCCTGCTAAGATAAGCACTCGCAAACGGCTGTCGCAAGATGTGCTGTCGGAGGAACGTCCTCAGACGCCGAGTGGACCGGAAGGTGATCCAGCAAGCACACCATCGAAACGCAGAGGGCGACCACGTAAGTTCCCAAAGATCTCGATGAGATTCATACTGATTTCTTATATGCATAACAGCCAAGAAGATCGAAGATACGGATACGACGGCAAATGCGCTGAAAGGGCGCTCCATTCGAGGTCAGAGTTCATCGCCGACACGAGCTGGATCAGAACCACCATCTGCTAAACCACGTGGTCGTCGAGCTTCATTGAGTACACAGTCCACGCCGTTGGAGGCGATTGCGGAGAACGAGTCGAAGGTAGAGGCCAAGAATGCCAGAGCTGTTCGGGCGGCACGTCGAGGATCCGTTGATTCGACCACCGAAGAGAAATCTGATGGGCCACGTCCAACAGCACGTCGCTCGATGAGAGGCCGCAGCGCATCCGTTGAGATTATTGAAGAGGAATCGGCGAAGAGCGTTGCCAATGACTTGAAGCCAATCCACGAAGAAGAAGCACAGGAAATTAAAATTGAGCCCATTGAGGCAAACGATGAGCAGAAGAAGGATGCTGACACTGTCATTGAAACCGAGGAGAAAGACACGAGCGGTGATATTGATTTCCAGTTAGTCGACGATGACATTCCTCAAGAGAAAACTAATGTCAATGAGACGAACCAGAAGGAATCTGAGAATGCCGACAATGTGGATTCTGGTACTATCTTGGATAAGATTGAAGAGCTGGTTGAATTAACAGCAGTTATACCGGAGAAGCCAGTGCCGAAGGATGTTGCATCACCGAAGGTCAAAGAAGCAGATAAGCTTATTGAAAATGAAGGGGCACCAATTCCTCCGCAAGAAAATATGGATTCCAAGATTTCCCAGGAGAAACCAATTGAAGCGGATGCTGAAATGAAAGAGAAGACTGAATCCAATGATAAATCAATGATTAAAGAGCCAGAGGCTGGCGATTCTCTAGTTAACTCAGTCCGCAGGTCTCCGCGCAAACTCGAACCCTTGACTCAACCCTTAAACGGACAGGAAAGTTTGCCATCTGTAACTCTGCGTCGGTCTCTCCGACTTTCGCATTCTGGCGAGAAAGAACAGCAAGTCGAGTCATCGCCCAACAAGTCAAAGTCTTTCTCTGAAGGTGACCCAGCTGTTACAAAGGGAGCTGCTCAAGACTCTCAGGCTGCTGACATTTCTAAGTCTCCGGATGTCCTCACAAAAAGAGTTGTATCGCCAATAATCAGCAAGATGAAGCAAGATAGCGCCGATACATCATTTGGTTCTGATTCATTCCCACTGAATGTAACGATTCCATCTGTACCCATTACGTCAGAGGAGGATAAGTCGGCCACCAAGTCAAAAATCGATGAGCAGGTAATGAATTCGAGCACTGGTTCAAACACTTCGGATAAAGAGAACACCGATAGCACTAATCTAATCCGGTCGCCTAGTAGTAAAAAAGAAGCCTTATCACTGAGTGTAACTAGCACACCCAAAGCCGAAGCTGAGATCAGAATTAATTTGACCCAAGCTGTTATTGCTGACAAGGTGGCTGATATTGTTGAGGCAGAAAAGATATTTGATAACACGAATGGAAATGAAAGTGTGATTGAAATTGATAACTCGCACGAGTTTGGGACGAGTCCAGTGAAGAGGGTGATGAAAGAACCATTAGCGATACCAACTCAGAGCAGGAGGGATGAAGAAGATGAGATGATGGATAGTTTTGTTGATGAAGTGTTCGCTGAACCTCAGGATGAGAAACATGAGGAGAATGGGGTGGAGGATGTTCCAGACGTACAGATCATCGAGCCAAGTAAGGTTGCCTCCGAGGAAGTAAAGGTCGTTCCTCCAATTACGGAAATTAGCAAGAAACTAAACATGGACGAGACCGTAGTCTTGAACAATCCGAAAAAAGATGAGAAATCTGAAAAAGAAAAGATACCTGAACAGGTCACAGTAGTCACAGAAATTGAGTTAACTACAGCACCAATATCTCCCCTAAAAAATAACGAGGGAATCTCTGTTGTAAAACCACAGGCGACTTCAGAAGAAAAATCGCCAGCACCTGAAATAATCAGCAAGTCATCAAATGCTGGTCCTGTTATTGTAAAAGAAATGGAATCTGAAGATGATATCGAAGATATCCATGAGTCTGTTGAGGAGTTTCTCAGTAATGAAGCGTCGGAAGGCGAAGAAGACACGCCTAGTGAGGATAGCAATGAAATTGTCGATGAAGGGGAGTCTTTGCATAGCTCCGAATCCGACATTTTTGAGTACTCTGATGATTATGAAGATGACTCCTTCATTGCCGACGATGATAGCGTTGAATTGTTATCCGGCAATGAAGAGTTTGATATCTGCGACAAACCATCCCTAACAGAAAAGAAGCGCAATCGCATTATTTGCATAACAGACAGTAGTGAGGAGGAGGATGTTGAGGAAGTGGTAAAGGATGGCAAACAGGAAAATTCTGCGTCTTCAAATGAATCCAAAATGGCGCTTAAGAGGAAGAAATTAACACCAACGAAGATTGAATCGCCAAAGAAAGTCAGCGTGGGTTTACAGAGCTCTGGCGAGGCAAAAATAAGTCAAGAAGAAGACATTGTTGAGATCTCGGATAACACACCATCCAGTCCATCGAGATCGAAAATAAAGATACTGGAAGATATCACGATTGTCGCCCATTCTCCAAAGCGAAGTAGTGTGCTCATCAACCAAACGGATGATTTGGAAAGCTTGGAGAGCATCGGCAAACACCTCAACATTGAGATTCCAAAGGAACCTTTGCCCTCATTGAGCACTCCAAACACGAGTGTTTCTGAATCAACGAAACGTAAATCGCGTCACTCGACATCGCTGAACATTCAAGAGGAAGTCAATGTTAATGATATTAAAGGTGGGGAAATCAACGAGAAAATTGCTCGAGCCGTTGAATTCTTCATTGCTTCCATTAAGGAGCAAACGGGCAATGTCAGCTTGAATGTATCTCTGGATTATGCACAGACGTCAAGTCCAGAAGATCCCAAACAGAAACAATTGCCAAATGAAGATAGCAAAACAGGCGAAGAATCGCCAAAGAAAATACAACGACCTGAAATGAAAAATGCACTCATTCAGTACGACCCTGAATGCGTATCAGAGAAAGAACCCAAGATCATACAAAAGGACGAGGAGCCGCCAACTAAACAGCAGAAGAGAAGGAAGCGCAAGGCCACTCGCCATGAACAACTGGTTGATAGTCTTGTGGAAGAATGCCTGAAAGAACCAATAATATCTATGAAACAAAAGGAAGAAGAGAACACATCTTCAGAAAGGAAGAAGAAGCGTTTGTCCAGTCCTCTCCCACCTAGATATCAAGATGTAGAGGATGCGAAAGTACACAAGAACAAGAAACACACCTTGGAAGATGCTTTAAACACATCTTTGCCAGTCTCGTTGCCAGATGTTGACCTTGAAGTCGAAAGTGTGCCTAAGAAAAAGAATTTGAAGAAGAAAAATAAGCAGCAATCGCAATCTCCTGAGAATTCGAAGATACCTAAAGCTTTGTCTTTGACTGAATATGGCCCAAGTCAAATATTTGAGGAGGATAGGAGTCTTTCGATCCGTAAAATTCCCCTCGATGCTAGGAAGAAAAGGAAAATGTCACAAAACATGTTGGTGGAAGATGAGCCGGATGCAAGTCTGAGCAAATCTGAAATAGCAACCGAAATGCCATCACAGTTGCATTCTAAACCAAATAAGAAAAAGCTGAAGAAGTTTAAGCCCAACACTTCTCAAGATACAGCTGATTGGAACGTAACCGCTGACCTAACGAAACCATCCATAAGGAACAAGGACAAAATGCGAAGCGTCACTTCCCAAATTCAACAGATTCGCGAAAATTTGTTCCCTAATGATTTTAAGAATCAAATGATTTACAGCAGTAAAGTTCCTCGCACCGATAGCAAGAACCTCATGAAAAAGAAACAAACCATGAAACGCTGAGCATTCAGCACCACTATTTTAATTACCTACCAATTATTACGATGTTAGCTTAAGATCTGTTGTTTCCGTTAGTATTTAACAAACTTATTGTCTAATGTCAATTTTGATACGTTAATTCGGGAATTACTAGTTACTCCTCGTTGATTACCAATTAGCCGGTTGTCTGTTTTGCATACATCATTTTTCAGTCGGAATTGAGGATATATTTTTCAATAATAAAGCGTATCCTATTTCAAATTTTCATTCTGGGTTTCAAAGATTGCATTTTCAAATGTTGATGTGCTATAAGTTGGAGGCATAAAAAGACATTGCGATATGACACAGCGGACAATTCTAGTGATGGTACCTTGGGTGTTCCCCGTGCTTAATCGCTATACCCTGGAACGCAATGGAATCATTTATTCATATATTCCGTATTGCATCGGGGCGCTTAAATGCTGGAGCCAGTAGGCTAAGAGGGACAAGGAAGGGGAATACTCGTGGTTTGTTATGTACCCAACCATCGGACTCTGGAATTTCCCGGACTTGTCCGTTGTGGTACAACCATAAATGTTTTCTTAAATCCTAGATACCCTCTGCATGAATCTCGGGTATTCTCCGTCTTTGTTAATTCCGAGGGCTTCGAGTTGGCCCTTCCTTTAATGGGTACTAATCTAAAGTCCTTAATGTTGCCTACAATATGATGTAACTGTGATTTTTTAACCATTTATTCTCTAGCAAAACGTGGGGACATCACGAGGAAATAAATATTTACAAATCAATCAGAAAGTTATAAGGATAATGAATTGGTTAAAGGATAATTGTGCATAATCATGAACAAATTTATATATATGAATGCTTTTTAATTTCGTTGATAAGTAGACCTTCTAAGCTTCATATTCAATTAATAGATTGAAATAATTTTTCTATACAAAAATATTGAAAAAGTTTTTGACAAAATGTCCTCATGAAAACATCGAGGTTAGATATTTGACACTTGCGACATCGTCCTTTTAGATGTGCTTGGTCATTCCGGTTTTGTTCATTTCTAATTAGTAATGGTGAGTTATTGAAGTGGGCATTTTGAAAAAAGGCTAACCTTGTTTCCTTTCAGGGACAAAATCAATCGGGTCCAGGTGGCAGCGATAAGAAAGACGACAAAGACAAGAAGAAAAAGTATGAGCCGCCGATTCCGACCAGGGTGGGTAAGAAGAAGCGGCGCACCAAGGGTCCTGATACAGCGTTGAAGTTGCCTGCGATTACGCCTCACACCCGCTGTCGGTTGAAGCTACTGAAGCTGGAGCGCATCAAGGACTATCTTCTGATGGAGGAAGAATTTATTCGTAACCAGGAGCGCCTCAAGCCGCAAGAGGAAAAGAATGAAGAAGAGCGCTCGAAAGTGGATGACCTACGAGGGACGCCCATGTCAGTGGGCACATTGGAGGAGATCATTGACGATAATCACGCAATCGTCTCAACGTCCGTGGGCAGCGAGCACTACGTGAGCATTCTGTCCTTTGTGGACAAAGATCAACTGGAGCCCGGATGTTCAGTCCTGCTGAACCACAAGGTACACGCTGTTGTGGGCGTGCTTGGCGACGACACGGATCCAATGGTGACGGTGATGAAGCTGGAGAAAGCCCCGCAGGAGACGTACGCAGACATCGGCGGTCTGGACACGCAGATCCAGGAGATCAAGGAATCGGTCGAGCTTCCGCTGACCCATCCGGAGTACTACGAAGAGATGGGCATCAAGCCGCCCAAGGGCGTTATCCTCTATGGACCGCCGGGCACTGGGAAAACCTTGCTGGCGAAGGCAGTGGCCAATCAAACATCGGCCACCTTCTTGCGAGTGGTGGGATCGGAGCTGATTCAGAAATATCTAGGCGATGGGCCCAAACTCGTTCGCGAGCTGTTTCGGGTGGCTGAAGAGCATGCTCCGAGTATCGTCTTCATTGACGAGATTGATGCGGTTGGAACGAAGCGCTATGATTCGAATTCGGGGGGAGAACGGGAGATCCAACGCACCATGCTGGAGCTGCTCAACCAGCTGGACGGTTTCGATTCGCGCGGCGATGTGAAGGTCATTATGGCAACCAACCGAATCGAAACTTTGGATCCGGCTTTGATCC
The DNA here is from genome assembly GCA_025447835.1 of Labidoglobus nevermanni. Lineage (NCBI taxonomy): Eukaryota > Metazoa > Arthropoda > Insecta > Coleoptera > Staphylinidae > Labidoglobus > Labidoglobus nevermanni. The sequence continues at coordinate 4,246 of JAOEHK010028545.1, read as the reverse complement.
GTCCGGGTCGCATCGATAGGAAGATCGAGTTCCCATTGCCCGACGAGAAAACCAAGCGGCGCATCTTCAACATTCACACCTCACGCATGACGCTGGCCGACGATGTCAATCTGCAGGAGCTCATCATGGCGAAGGATGACCTTTCGGGTGCAGATATTAAAGCCATCTGCACAGAGGCTGGCCTCATGGCACTGCGTGAGCGCCGCATGAAAGTGATGAATGAGGACTTCAAGAAGTCCAAGGAGAGCGTGCTCTATCGCAAGAAAGAGGGCACGCCAGAAGGGCTTTATTTGTAGCAAATGAAATATTTAATTGCTCGATTTAATTGACAGTTTTTTTGAGTCCGAAATTTGCGATGTTAACAATTTCGTCGATCGCCATTGCTCACTTTCAATTATCCTGGGATGCAAATTGGCGAAGGAAGCATCCTTACATATTAAACAATTTCCCCGTTTTGTGAATTGCAAATCAGCATGATTTGAACTTGATTTTAATTCGCCCTTTAGCTGTCCCAATTGAAAGCCGTTTCTGAATCCACTTTTGTATCCCAAGTCAAAGGTTTCTTGGAATTTGGAATTTCTACCTTCTTCAGCTCCTTCTCTAAAGCCGTGCTAAATAGTTAACAAGACGGCATGAAAATAAATTGCAAACAATTGGTCTCGGTAAGGTACGGTACGGATACGTACCCGGAAACTACGATCTAATACCCGTATCTTATAAAAAAGGTATATCCCGGTTATAAAGATACTGGTACGGGTATATACCCAATTCGACGGTTATAAATTTACAGATAATGTGTGTTTGGATCCCTGTAGATCAGTGTTTCCCAACCTTTTTTAGCCATGCCCCACCAAACGCTTTGAAAAGACCCTACTTTTACTTGAGAATGATTAGAATATCTAATTAAAAGGTATTTATCAAGTCATTAATTGGTTTCATTGGGTATATACCGACTGCTAAAGTGATGACGTACCCTTACCCAAGTTTGCGGGTATGGTTACGGGTATGGGGTACGAAAATATCGGGTACGTACCTCTGAGTACCCGATACGTACCATACCTTGCCTAGCAAACAAGTACAAATGGACTTCTCACCTTTCTTGCATTATATGCCAACTTTTTCCAATTGAAATCCTCGTTTTCGTCCATGATATCTTGAATATTAACGAAACAAATGGTTGAGGTTGGGTTGGGTTTCAGCTGATTGAACACGTGGATCGCGAATTGTTTAGAGAAAATAATGAGCGAATTAAGCGAAGAACAAATAGAAGAAAGAATTATCTCATTGGGCCAGGAGAATCCAAATGGAATATCCAATCTTTTAATCCAAGAGAATTTGCCCGGTGTCCAACCGAGTGCTTGGACCAAATCCGTGAATAAATTGCTCAAATCGAAGTAAATTGCGAATATTTTGCAACAAGTAATATCTTTACTAAAATATGAATACGTATTTTAGTGTTCTTGAGTTGTTTCACATTAAAAATGAGCTATTATATGTGTACAAAGATCCCGAAACTCAACCAGCGAATAAGGGATCAGACAGCGAAGAAAAGGTCGTCTATAAAATCATTGAAGACGCTGGGAACAAAGGCATATGGATTCGTGATGTCCGATTTAAATCTAACTTAAATATGACTCAATTGAACAAAGTGCTAAAGAGCTTAGAGACGAAAAAGATCATCAAAGCTGTCAAATCGGTTTCAGTAAGTTTGCACTTAAACTAAGCTTTCCTATTCTACAGAATCATGTTATTTTCGTCCTAGGCTAGCAAAAAGAAAGTCTACATGCTCTACGATTTGGAGCCGGATAGTTCGGTAACAGGAGGCGCTTGGTACCAGGATCAAGACTTCGAGTCCGAGTTCGTGAATGTCCTGAATCAACAATGCCATCGCTTTCTGTTGGAGCGCCAGGAGAATGCCACGCAACAAGGAGGCAGTCCAGTTCTGATAAGAAATCGCAGTTATGCGACTGCCAATGATGTGCATCGATTTATTATGGAGCTAGGCATCAGTAAAGTTACGCTCACCGTCGAGGACTTGGAGAGCATTTTGTACACGGTTGTCCTGGATAACAAAGCAGAGCGCACCGTGACCTCAAGCGGATTAAATTTATACCGCGCCACTAATCATTATCTCCCATCTCCCGGTCTGGTTAAAAGCACTTGCGGCATTTGTCCGATCGCGAGCCGATGCGGCGATATGGGTTTGATAACACCCAGTCTATGTACATATTTAACCGAATGGCTTGAGAATTAGAATAAAGTTCCTTTGGGGTAGTTGGTTGGTTGGTTGGTTTGTTGGAGGCCGTGTGACACACGCAAGACCTAGAGCCTACTATTTGGGCCCATTGTACATCCTCCTTATACAGCCTCTTAGTTTTTGGAATGGAGATGATAAGATTGGATTATTGGGATGGGATGGGGAGTTGTAGAGAAGCCTACTGCTCTACTGACCACTCGATAGCCAATTTTTTAGAAAAAAATGTATTTTTAATATAACCTAACCTGCGGCAGTCATCCTGGATGACCAACAACCCTTGTATTTAGAAGACAACAACGATAACGATTAACAGTCCCGGAGTAGTTGGCCTTGGAGTCGCCAAAGTACCAAGGATTTGACCCTTACTGGGAGGATAAGGAAACCTGAAATTGGACAAATCTGGAAATGGGTGAAATGGTCTAGGGACTCACTAAAGATGAAGGTTGTCATTAAATCGTTTGAGACCGGGGTATCAAACTTAATAAATGGAACTAAAGACGATATGATTTATGTAAAGAGTGAGGAGTTTGTTGGGCTAATTGCTTTTTTTAAATTGTAATTTGAGTGATCATGACCCAAGTTATGGGGAGTTTTATAGGCCGTAAAATATGGTAATTCCGTCATATTTAAAGCAATCCGGAAGTAATATACACCTAATTCTCTTTTTACACGATAGATACGTTCCCAAACAAATTAGGTAAAAAAATATCAGCTAAATGGAATGTTTAACAACAAATGTAGATGTGATAAGGAAATATGAGCGCAGTACTATTTAATTCCGTCTTTTCCAATGGATTTGTAATATGATATTAAAGGTTATTTTGCGCGGGAAACACCGCCACCTAAAATATCCTAAGATGCCCTAAGGATTGCCTCAAGTCTCAAATTATATAATTTCATTGCGACATATATATATATATATATATATATGTTGTTTAATTCGTTTTGCCACCTTATTCAAGGCATAAGAATCCTTTTATCTAATACTAGAGGAAATATCCCCGGCGTTGCCCGGGGTGGTCCCAAATTAAAATCCCGATTTCAAGTAATTTTTAATATTTGCAAATTTTGTTTAATCCCCTTTTGTAATGGCGTGGATTCGGACCTGCTGTCCAAAACTGCATAGTCTTTTCTGCCTGACGTGACCACACGTACCGATTTTGGTGTGATTAACACCGCTTTTTGGAGGACTGTCCTGCTTTTTACAAATGTCCCGATTCTGATAGTGTAATTCCGCTTTTGAGAGGACTCTAGCTTTTTATAAATGTCCCGGTTTTGGTGGGACAGTCCCGCTTTTAGGAGGATTGACCCGGTATTTACAAATGTCCCGATTTCGGTGAGACAGTCCCGCTATTTAGAGAACTTCCTCTTTTTTAGAAATTCCCCGATTCTGATAGTCTAATCCCGCTTTTTAGAGGACTGTCCGGCTTTTTACAAATATCCCGGTTTTGGTGGGACAGTCCCGCTTTTAGAAGGATTGACCCGGTATTTACAAATGTGCCGATTTCGGTGGGACAGTCCCGCTATTTAGAGAACATCCTCTTTTTTAGAAATGCCCCGATTCTGATAGTCTAATGCCGCTTTTTAGAGGACTGTCCGGCTTTTTACAAATATCCCGGTTTTGGTTGGACAGTCCCGCTTTTAGAAGGATTGACCCGGTATTGCAAATGTCCCGATTTCGGCTGGACAGTCCCGCTATTTAGAGAACATCCTCTTTTTTAGAAATGCCCCGATTCTAATACTCTAATCCCGCTTTTTAGAGGACTGTCCGGCTTCTTACAAACGTCCCTGTTTTGGTGGGACAGTCCCGCTTTCAGAAGGATTGACCCGGTATTACAAATGTCCCGATTTCGGCTGGATAGTCCCGCTATTTAGAGAACTTCATCTTTTTTAGAAATGTCGCGATTCTGACAGTGTAATCCCGCTTTTTAGAGGACTGTCCGGCTTTTTACAAATATCCCGGTTTTGGTGGGACAGTCCCGCTTTTAG
>JAOEHK010028435.1:0-25426 GCA_025447835.1 Labidoglobus nevermanni | reverse complement strand
ATTTTCTACCACTGACACTTCGGGTTCCAATCGTTCAAAGGCCCTTTCTGCTGCAGTCTGAGCATCTTCCATGCAGAGGTTAATGTCCTGCAACTGCTCGTATCTCAAATCCTGTTCATATCTCAAGGCAAAATATCCCTAGCTCGGCAATTCGGCAGTTCATAACTCAAAACGTATGTCAGGGCATTCGTATCTCGAGGTACCAGTGTACTTGTGAATTTCAGTGAGCATTTCTTAGCTCTTGTTAGGTGGCGCTCCCTTCGTGGACACTCCCCTTTTCAGGGTGGATTAATATCATTTCATGGCAATTGATTCCAGTGAATGCAATTGCACTGCCGGCTTGATCCAGCATTCCTCGCACGTTATCTAATTTGCAGGCCAAATCCAGTCACATTCACAATAAAGCCAACGAGAAGTTTTCCTGCTAACTCCTTGGCGCTTCATTACTAAGCCGTTTAGCCGCTAGTTTCGCAAACAAAAGCGACTGCTGCCGTGGGTGATAGATCGTAATTGTTTATCGAATCCGAAATCATTGCACTGCGGTCGCAATTTGATGCCAAAAAGCAGCTCGTCGCTGTCAATTAAAAGTGATGAATGGCGTCGACAATTAGTCTGTTAAAGTACATGCATAAATTCCATCCATTATTCGCCGCCGCCCCTGAACGCAGCTGCCCCAACGTGCGGCTGTAATCCCCGCATGTAATCCTGCGTTCGCGGCAGCAGGAGTATCGAGAGGATTTGGGTGCCTGGGGACGGCTGTCTCTGGCCACCCTAAGCAGCAGAACTTTCATCGCAATTCCAGTCCGTGCGATGGCAAATCAGCCATTCTCATCTCGCCGTCCATCCGTCAAGTTTGACGCGTTTGCATCGCTCTGGCATGTGCACGAAGGGGTTGCAGCGCTACCTAAGCCGGTGGAATTCGGTGCGATAGTCTCTCCTTGCAATGACTGCAAGATAACCACGCAAAGGGTATTTGCACGGCGCTAATCCGCTTCAACTCTGACTCGTCGGAACACGCTTTTTGATGCGTCCGCCATTTTCGCATGATGCCAATGCGGCTCTCCAGCATTCGATTCTAATTGAAAGTGAAATACGCGGAAGAGACACGGGGAGATGCAAAGGGCTCCACCCGCTTACAATGCAATCATTCATTATCGTTCTGTTTGATCAAACGCATTATGCATCAATTCGCTCAATTCGCTCATTTGTTTGTTTGCTACGTCGCTACGCACCTAATTCCGACGCGCGTTTGTAGTGGTAATTCAGCAAACAGTTTGCACCCGAAGGGCTGCTTTCTGCGGATGGCAAGCTTTTTGACTTTTTGTATCGCCGATGTTTGCATGACTTGACTCATGAGGGGTCTTTGGAAAAAGCGCATGCCGCCAGCCCCAAGGGATTCATTTATCAGCACGTTCAAACAGGCGGCTCAAAGGGCCGAATCTTGATAAGCAAAATTAATAAAAGCGCGAATCAAAATAAATATTAAAAATAGCTTTATCAGGGCCGCAATCCACGCATACTCTTGAGCGATTGCGGCTTAGCGTCGCTTAAGGGACATCATTTAGATTATAACCCTTTTCACAATAAAGCCGAATGGCGGCGAGTGCTATAAAAACAAGGAATTCATCGTTTCAACTTTAACTACATGCTCAAGCAGTTCTAACCTTTTATTGCGACAAGGGTGATAGTACGGCTCATTTAATGCGCAAAATTTTATGGTTTGTTGTTGATTTATAGGTGGGGCTTCCATAAATTGTTGCATTATTTAGCTCGTTTCGATGTTACCCTTATAAATCGTGCATTTTATTGCCAAGCTTGAGTGTCGGGTTCGTATTTGAAACTTTATAAAGAGGGGGTAAAGACAATGCTCTTAACTTAAAAAGCGAACATCAGTATTGTGGTGAAATTAAAACTAACCAGGAATTAACCAGAAGTGCACTAAGAAGGGAACAAATTTCGATGTCGAGTAGGTATTAAATTATCTCATTCGTTTCCTCGTCATTTTCTTGATTTTCCGCTTATTTTGCGCTCTTAATGCCCGCCATTAATCCTCCACTCTCTTGCAGCGCGTGGAATTGAAGAAAGTAATGAAATTTATGAATGTCACATGTATTGTTCTAGCAATTAATTTGGCAGAGCTGCTGGCACGCTGAAGACGGCGTTCTCAATCTGTGCCACCATTCGCCGCAAACGGAAGGCGGAAATTATGCAAGCGCAATTCGGCGTGCTGCCACATGCGCTTACGTTTTGTCGCACGCGGGGAAGACTCATCCCCATCCCCAGGAGACGGAAAATGACGGAAGTCCGCCGAAGTGCTGCATTCACCAGCTCAATATGGTCTTCTACATGCTCGTAAAAGAATACCATTCTGCTTCCTGTTTGTTTGCGCCTTTCATTTTGGCTTCCAATACCTGCCCTACACCGTTCCACACTTCCCCAATTTTATTATAAATCCACAGCACGCAAACTCAAGATAAGGATGAAAGAAATTAAGCAAGCAGAAATAAATAAATAAGAAGTTTATGACAACTCCGATCTTGGGACCTTGGGACCAGGATAATATTAGAAAATTTAGCCCTTTATCTACAATCTGACCACGTTTGTTGATTAAATCCGCGATTTGTTGTGGGCAAATGCATATTAACTGCAATAAATAACGGAAATTTCTTAATGTCAGTGTTCGCGGCAGCTTCCCACGTGTCGAATAAATTTAAGAAGCAATCGACGCTGGATTGGAGTTTTCCACAACAGCCACATTTGGCATTGACACATTTATGCAAAATGCAAAACTGTGGAATTGAGCACGTTTCCAGCTCTTTTTTGTCGACTTGTTCAGCGCACGCCTACGACGAGACGAAGAAGAATTGAAGCGGATTGACGCACAATACGACGCAATGGAATTGAAGATGTGCTGTGCATTTCCCATTCGGGAAATCGGCGAGGTGCATCTTAGAATGCTCACGCAGCGCATGCAAACACCTAGGCGAAGATTGGCATTTCATTCCGAGCGATCGCAAATTTTGTACCATTACGAGCGTTTAATTCCCGCTGAAACTTAATTAATAAAGTTTTAACGATCGCCTGCCATCCGAAGGCGAGCGAAGCGCAACAGAAGCCGAAGAAGTCGGGCCATGGTCTAAGAGCGTAGCGGGACGGGTCGAGTGCAAATGAAATCGTAAAATTTTAACTCCTTTTACCACCCATTGCGACACTGCGCGCCGACCCGGCGAGCTGACAGTGCCCGATTGGGCGACGTCTTTAATTAATAATTTATTTTAATCGACGGGATGTGCGGCAGGCTGGCTCAAGAGCCTCATTAAGCGTATTGAACCTATTAGTTTAATGTGACGACGAGTGCACTCGGCGCACTTGGCGATTGCTTGATGCTCCCCATTGATGGGTTAATTGTTCCAGCGGCACTAAATCTAATTGGAGTTTATGCGCCAGCGGAAAATTCACGCAAATTGCATTTCTACTCAACGTCACATTATTTCATAGTCATGCGAAGATTCCAACCAATCATTTCCAATTCTAGTAATTATAGGTGATTAGCACAACTTCAAATCAGTCAGGTAACTTTTTAACGCTTTAAATTTTATGTATTTTATAATGATTTAATATGGGAAACGTATAATTACACGAGAATGGCCATAACCGAGAAACCGAGTAGTAACCGAGTATACTAGCATTTAAGCAAATTATTCGCACAGGAATTGATATTAGAAGCAAGCCTAAGGAAGCCATTGACTCAAATTTGTTAGAGTTCGCTCAATATGTGTCACAAATTAGCATAAATGGAAGATTAACCGGAAACCGTCAAATGTAACGCGACGATTTATAGTTATGACGTGATAACCATATTAGGAACACATCAATGTGATAGTCGGCTGTCGAGATCCCGGTTGACATCAATTAACTTGCGAGCAGAAGAATGCAGGCGTAATGAAAGTTGGGATGGCAGGCGCCATCATCCCTCGCATTAGCATTCCGCAGACAGCCATTGTTAAATGATCGGTTCGATCATTCATCTTAGAAGATAAATGAAGGCCGTCGCGCATGACTTAATTAAATTATGCCGAATGCGCACTGCCAGTTAATCAAATCGTATCAAATTCAAATCAATCAAATGACGATCTCATAGACGACTTGTCAATCGAGTTGCGCTTTGTGCTGCTTTTCATGCTAATTTCCATTCGCAGCGCCTTCAGCCGCAGCTGAACGAGAAGAACAAACAGTTCTTGTTGCTATCATTAGTTAGCGTAGGCAACAAGTGTATTGTTAATCGTGCTGCGGTTGCTGCTGCTGCTGGTGAATGTTCGTCTGCAGAAGCTGCCAGCGAAAAAGGATGGGCGCATCATTAATCAAAGCCGCAATGAATATCGATCATTTCGGCAAACTGATGGAGTCAATAATTCAATAATGCTCGCTACAGTTTGGCTGCACCATGGAGCAGAAAGCGCGAGGGCAGATGATGAAAAGAGCGATCATGCAGATGAGATACTAATGCCGCCGGCTGAGAAAGATGCTGAAGATGATGGCCGAGATGGACGACCAGGCAGGCGACTGCCTCACTCACGAAAAATCAAAATGCGGAGGCGGCTTTCTATGCATTTCACTCCGTTATTGCTCACATCGACGTTGCGCTTTACAAGCTTTACGTAATTACCCAATTATTTATGATTTTCGCTGGTCTGCTGCAGACTGGCTGGCTAGCCTCGCGACCACCAGCATAGCTTAATTGTACGTGAAAACCAACGGCGCGAAATATAATCGGAAATGGAAATTGTGGTCATTTATAGCGAGCTGGTATCAGCACGATTGGCTTCAAGTTCCAGTGTGCTTGAAACAAGACGGGTTTCAAGCCTAGATTCAGCTAATCTGCAATTTATCGCCATCCAAATTGGATGATGTTACAAACCATGTTATCTCACCTCGCAACAGATATGTAAACGTATACAAAAGTGGACGCAACTGATTGCAATTCTCGTTCATCATCATTTTGTCGATTTCGATTATAATCGCAATCGGTGTGTTTACCGATCTTCCATATCGGTATTCCATTAATTTTTTGATTTGACATGGAAGCCACCGACACATTGACTAATGGCCCCTCTATTGGAGAAACAGACCTGGACCCGATGAAGGAAAATGTTGCAATATGTTGTTGGATAGTAAAAGTGGTGTTAAACTATTGCAAGGAATGCCTGTAGAGGGCCTGAAGAATGCACTTGCTGCAGCAATCGGTTTTTGCGCGAGCAGTTAACAAGCAGTAACAGGACCATACTTGACAGGCCCGTTGAGCAATGTCCGAGCTTGTCGATGTTCGGACTTACAAGTCCAGCAAGGCATCATTGTGTGTTCCGCCACATGTGCGCACAAATGAATATTCCATTCGTGGTTAAGCCCTCGTAATGTGGCCATCAGCAGCAACAGCATCACGATCGCATCTGTATGCATTTCTGATATGGCGCAGCATTTGTAAACGCAGCATCAACATCATTTATCTGCGCATGCAGTGCAAATATCTGCGTTCCACCTCACAGCAAACAACAAATGAACGAATCATTTGTAATACAGAACATTAAATATTATAAATAGTCGCTGAAATCGGGATGCCAGGGAAAGAAACAAGAGTCGGATATAAATTATGAGCTCGTTAAATACTGATAGCAATTAAGTTCCACAGTGTTTCGCTCAAGTTTAATTGGAAACTGCACTCAACGGCGACACTTTGACTTCAGTTTTCCACTTCTGTCTTAACTTTTTAACAAAATTACTTTACATGAGATTTATTTCATTGGCCTAATGCCACAAGCACTATAAACGTAGTGGAATTCAACAGTGAGTGATTGGTTTTCTTCACAAACCATATGTAATATGTTTCTGTATGCAACATATGGGGCAAACTGATTCACTTCCCCAAATATATATTAACGTCATCACATTGTCAGCTTAAAAAACGCAATTTATGATAGCTGGAGTCATTTCAAGTATTCCAAGTATGTCTACGAGTATGTAGAACATGTGTTCAAATTAAACGGAGACAGATTAATGTATTTAACACGTCCTTAGGATGGATACGAACAAAAAATTGTAGTCGCAAGAGTCAAGGATGGCAACAATGTCACTGCAACTCATCGTCTTAAGGTTTTTTCTTCGTCGTCGGGGTCTGTTGGCCTTTATCAGCACCACCATTTACTTCACCTCTTCTCGTTTCCGAGTCTTTGGCACTTTTTAGCTCGTATCCTCGTAGGATATGCTTCAGTTTACTTCACATTGTTCTATGCCTTGAATAATCTTGAAATAGGTGAAGGGATTTTCAATTAAATTATTTCTGCAGCATTAAACGTGTGTTGTAAGTGTTCAATCATGGAGAACAGAGAGGATTTAGGCATTCAGCCCAAAACCCCTTTGGTCACTTGTAACGCATCTCCGGCAGTGACATGTCCAACGATCGCTTTAAAATAGGGTCTTTATCCGCACTCCGAGCACAGGGTTTCAATTACCCATCGCCTAAAATCGAAGCATAAGGGTTCCCGCTATCGCGTAAAACTGCTGCTACTGAATGCATGGCTACGGCTATCATCGTAAACCAAGTTAAGATCGACTGCACTGGCATTTTGTGACCGAGCTAATTTGTTGCTACACCACTAGGTTTACTGATAAATGGTACCTTGCTGGGACATCTAATGCACATAGATCAACTTATCATATATCAGTTATACGGGATGGGGGTTAATGGCTCGATTGCGGATATTACGATTTTATCATGTGCAGTACTTTGACGGACAATAACAAAGAGCGCATTGCAAAACTAACAACGAACTATACTCCTTCAGATAATCACCACTTTTTCGATCGACATTCATTACTGGTTGGTATTTTTATGTCCGTTCCGGTGTGGTATTTCGTGGAAGGGGGCGCCTCCCGCTCGGTAACCAATTGGTGAGGTTACAGATCCAATGTACTTTACAGTACAATGCTTTGCTGAGGATTGAACCCAAGACTTCTGTTTCTGAACTCAACGTTTGCCTGAACTAGACTATCGATTAAATAAACATTTAAGAGTCGATATCTATGCATTTGCCTTGCAACTAATGATTTAATAACAAACTATCAAAAAAGCATGCTGCTTCCTACCAACTTATAGCTCTTCAATGCACCTCGTCTACTGCAATTATTATTAATTATGCATTGAGCTTTTACAGCAGGAAATTACATTGGCAGCAGCAATTAGGTTGATTCCTAGTAGAAATGCAGCTCGAATGGCAAATACGAAGAGTGGTTATGCAAGTTGAGACAATGCCTAATGATTTGTTGTAATTACAGCGAAATATACCACTTCACATTTCTTCTGATTAATCTTCACATCGCTCCCACACAATGCGCAGATCTGATAATTATCAATCAGTTACAATTTAGCAACAAGTCACAACAATTTCAATCGTGAGAATAGAACAATGGCACTTGTGTTAATCAGTTAATTAAAATGCGGACGAATTAGTCACCCAGGTAAATACATTTTAATGGAAACGCATTCGACGTTTAATCTCTTTACACCCTTCGGGTCCCTTTGCAATGAAATTCCGCTAATTATTACTAGGCACTCGATAAAACTAAGCATAAAATATTGCAATGCGGGCGAAATGCGATAATTAACACACATAAACACCAGCATTGTGATAATTACCATAGCAAAACACATTTTCAACGCTTTTCGATGGATATGCTGCTTTCATTACAATTTGTTTTATGCAGTTTATGTTTAACCACCGCATTAGGGATCTACATAATTTTGCCGCTCGTAGGTCCTTAAAATCGCTATTGGAAGAATCGGAAAAGTTCAAATGTAGAGAGAAAACGCATTTGCACTCAGAACTTTTCAACATTGAACGGAAGTTCAACGAAGACCAGTTGCGTAGAAGTGCCATTCGGCAATTCCCCGATGCGTCATCCATATCAAACTTGTCTGCCATGTCTCCTCATAAGCTACAATTCTTCCTTTGGTTCTTCATACGATTAAATATTCAATTTCTTATTGAATTATAACTGTAAACTTAATGCAGATTCATAATAACCCTAATTTAAGGCAAAAGCGTAAATGAACGCAAATCGTTCTGATGGTACTGACACGAATTTCTTTCATCTGATTGAATTTATTTTTCCTTTGTGCTCGCTGATCTTGAGCGGATGCCGCCCTATTTCTCGATGATCCATTTTCAAATGGATTTAATGCGCACACATGCCGCTTTTCTGAATTCCGGTAAAGAGTTGCGTTGACAACAAGTAGACGCGAATAAATCTACAATTCATATCTAATATTACATCCGGGAGATGTCTCACACATTGAATAATTCATGCGGCATTACGACAGTCTACTGGGAATGGTTCAATGCGCAATGGGCGGCTTAGTGCATTAGAAATGCTTTCATCTAGCTTACTACTGGATAGCGATGAGCACGACGCCAGCCAAGGTGCCACTTTATCGGCAATCCAATTCATTCCGTAGATAGTTTTAAGGCAGCTTCGGATCGGCAAGAGTCCTGCCGGCCTGGATGCTTTCTGTCCAAAGACGCAGCTTCCCAATGGAGCACTAGACATAATTTCGTAGCCGTTCCTGCAACGAATAGCCATCCCCCAACAAATTCCTAACGAAAGTAAATTCATTCTAAATTTTACATTTAAGTGCGCAAACTGTTTCAGTCAACCTGATGTCATTAAAAGGGTAGTTGATATGTTTCAATTTAGCACATGTACTCTCTTCATTTTCTATATTGGGGATTATTGTGCAATTACCAGCAATTTATCCATCTCATTAGTTATTTAGTTATTTGGTGTCTTTTGACGATCCGAAGATTTCGCTAACAATTGACACGTAATTTCATTTAGCTAGAGAGCAAAATTCGCTTGTTGTTAATAAATTATATGTGTTTTTACATGCGATTTGATTAGGGGTTTCGGTCACATTGACACAATGGCAAAGAAACATGACATACTTTCGGAAATGTCCAGAAAACGCACGTTTCTTCATTGCGCATGCGACTACCAAGTCACGCACCCCAAGAATTCCTTCAGCGCATCGAAAAAATGCAGTATTTCCTGTTAATTAAAATAACTCGCCGCCGCATAATGATGGAAGACGAATGCTACTGCAGCAGTGAAATGTAAAATTCAACGTCTTGTAAAGCGAAAATGTTGCAAGCTAGATGAATCCAGATAAAACATGCGTGTGCATGAACATCTAACAAGCCCTTGACTTGTTTGCATTGACTAACGACCAGCAAATGATATTAATTTGAGAACATAACTGACCCGGTTGGCTACTGTTTGTCATGTTGTCAAAATGCTGCATGTGACATCGGAATGTGGCCGTTTCGACTACGCTTGGAAGAAATGATAAATCCACTAGACCTAAGAGATGCCATCTAACAGCGATATGACGTCCTGATAAGTGACCCCACGCCGAATCGAAATTTCGAGTGAATTAAAAAATGCAGACCCTCAGCGAGCAAGAATGTACGATTTAATTTATTGCAATACATTTCTACATTAATGACGTCTTCAATAAAAATAATCTAAAGCGGAAGTAAGCAGAGTTAATTGTTTCTTTGCTCATAATTAACCTTGCATTAGGTTAATTTTTATCAAGTCGGTGCTCATTAGCACAATTAACGGCAGTATTACGTGCAATCGTCATAGACCTGCCGTCAAATTACAATGTACGTTAATTATCGTCAAATGAAGTAACCTGGTAAGAATATTGCGCAAAACAGAAGAAGAGAACCAACCGTGACCTCGTAATATTGGAAATTAGATAGATGCAGATGAGATTACGTTTTGCGATGATTTCATTAATGTCCTGAATGAAATTTGAATATTTAACATGATTTACAACGTGAATTAATTAATTGATAATTATGCGGCAAAAGAGGAAAAGAAGAAGCACTGTATAAGTAATAAAATGAAATCTACATCGTAACTTTTTCGTTTCGCTAGTTAAGTTGAAAGTAATATGAAAACATTAATTATTGCCATACTTAAACAAAGCCATTGCAGTAGCTCTGTGAAAATTAACTGTGATACTTAAAAGTTGCCTCGTTGGCTAATTGAATTTTTTGCAATTACATATCACCTGCTCGCAATGAACAGAAGCCCCTCTTTTTTTCGCGGTGGCCACTTGTGGTTGGAACAAGTACTTTCTACCATGAAGCTCATGCAACTAGCTGGAAAAGTTCAAGTTTTAATTAATTTTTATCGCTGCCAGCTAATTTAATCTACGTGTAAGACGCAACCAGCCTGCCCCCTAAATAAACCCGTAACTGGGTAAATTTGAGTACATCTGATAATATCGAATTAATTACGTTTTTTCTCGCTCGCATTTGCTTTCCTTTTGCCAAATCATAACGACTATATTTCAGATTTGAAAGCGCGAACGAAGACTGAGTACATGAGCAAAGAGAGCCCAAGAGGCGGGAAGGGTGGCTGATAGCAGCATGGAAGAAAAACGTTAGCGAATGTAAATGTTTGCTTAGTCAGTTGAATAGTTAAATGAGTGTTTGCCCTATTAACAGTTGATGTCGATCAAATATAGACATTGAAAGAGAGTTGGCCAACAACTGGATGCCACTGGTTATTGAATTTGAATAAAAGGTTATGTTTGAATGCCTAAACCGATAATTTGGTTATGAAATGAATGGCAGCGCGATTGAAAATTAACGGAGGCGTTAATTCCATACTGCGGCTAATGCCAGCGATGACTAACACAGGATTGACTAAAAATGATGAAACTGTAGCCTTGCTCGCCAACGCAAAAGCTATTATTATAGAATATAGTCATTAGGTTGCAGACATCGTTGACTCATATTCCTCCATGTTGCCATTTGCGGTGCGATGCTTTGCAGTGCAACAATGCCCAAATAATGCTAGTCATCATCGAAAAGAAAGCGCTTACACCGACGTCGAAGCGGCTTCGATTTAATGTCTTTTATGCGACTTTTATGGCGGAAAATTGTCGGTATTGTTTTAATCCCGAGCGCGAGGCAAATTCCGGGCCGCACGATGACTGGGCAGGTCACAGTTATTCGCATTATGCACCCGGAAGGTCTCACATTAAAATTTGCAATAAGTGACCGCCTCGCTGGCGCAACCTTTGCCAGTACCCTTGGCGGTACCCTCGCGGGCGCTCGCGAAGAACCCGATACGCGGCGGCTGGAGATGCGCATCTTATCGCCGCGTGCAATTACGCGAAATTAATCGAGGAATGCTAATGTGTGACATCTGCATGATGCAACGGACGCGCAGCAGCCGAATGGCTTCGGGGTGTCAGACCGAATTCGTCGCGCTCAAGGTGCGCTTGCCAGCCGAGGTCTGCAGGCAGGCCTCTCTTCATCAGCTCTCATTTGTGCATCGAAATCAGCGTCATCGGCGGCGAGCGCAATTTTCGGGCATCTGGAGGCGCAACCTTGATCAATCTCGGGGTCCGTATGCTCGCCTCCTCGCCCGCTCTCCGCGTATCCACCTCAAAGGCGCAATGAGCGAGCGAGCGGCTGGGCCACGTCCTCGACGCCTTAGGTGATCCTGGCGCTGTGTCATTACGTAATTACAGGCTACGTCGCGCTCCTCACACAATTTCACGTTAGGAGACTGCTTTTTTGCTTGTTGCAGCATTGCCCACGTCTAGGAATACTGTTTATCCATTCTCCACATCTGAATACAATCCAGAAGTGTTTGAAAGTGAGAGATAGAAAGCAAGTAACCTCCTCCCAATTGGTTCCGAATCCTACTAGTTGCACTAGGCATCTAGATGACAAGGTATATCTGTACCTTGTACCTGGTTCTTTCGAGTTGCCTGGTGAAACGTTTCAGAGAACCTTTTACCGATTGAGAGCGCTGGTGAGTGCTTTATTTCTAAACGATCGATGGCCGGTGCTGATAAGTCGAACACTCAACGTATCTTGATTCTAATAGATTATGAGATAATTAAAGAGCACACTCGCGCGCTCGGTAAGATAAGCAAACGTTGGAAGTTTATTAATTTCAGGGTACAGAACTAGTCAAAATGCGCATAATCAAATGCGGTTATCAATTAAGCCAGTTTTCCACTTCTTTCCCGGCTCTCTTGAGTACCTGTTTGAAAATTGAGTTGCATGTGTGAACATGACTTCCACAGCGCCTGTCTGCTTAGTTTATTTGCATGGATCGTTCGCACGTATAGATCCAGGTACTGCCGCCCCCGGAGGCGGCGAATCCCGGCGCACTCGCTCGCTTAAATCTATTATTTCGCCGTGACTTTCAACGCGCTTGTTAACGCGCATTCAAGCGCTCGGCAAACGAAACCAAAACCGCTGTACAAACTTTGCGCCAGTTTGCTCCTCGCTCATTAATTACTAATCAGCCATTGTAACGGCTGGGGGAGAACATACACGCACAAATTGGTTTCTTTTTCGCGCCTCGTCTAAGCCCTCCTCACTAACGCGCCCTCTTCAGACTCCATGCCTGAAAACCTAACCTCAAATTGGCTAACAAAGCTTTAAATAACAAATAAACTACGAATTAAGTGGGCCTGAGCGTTTCGTCCCTTAAAAACTATCTTTGCGAACAAACCGCCAACCTTCATAAAATGAGGGACCACCGCCAAAGCTAGCTCACAACCTGATAAGTCTGAGCCGCTAACAACTCAAGAGTATTGTAGGTTTGAATACAGCTCACTGCTGCCTGAATAAACACCTTCACACGATCAGCATTGCATATGATGCTTTATACCGTGGGTGTCTAGCGGAAGACGGGTCGGCTCTTCATGTCTTATGTTTCTATCCGGCTATGACCAGTGTCAGAACTATGATCCTGGATGCTGAGGTTTTGAATCTGAGGCAACTATTGTCCTACCCTTCGAGCAAGATTCTGCAACTTGCCCGCCAATTTATCTGGCTGAAGGAGTAGAAACAACACAAGGGAGGAGGCATAATGGACCCTGTGGCGACCACGTTTGGGAACCCAAGCCAACTCGTCGCGATCGGTGAAAAGAGTTTACCTAAGTAGGCTCTAATTAGCCAGTTTGTGATTTTAGAGAACTCAACTGTTTTAGTGGTTAAGGAAAACAGAGTTTGAAAATAAAGGAGTCAGTCTGTCCCGGTCAGTCGAGCTGTTTACATCTCTATTTTACATTCCGCTACAGGCCCATTTAGAGCGGTCTAGGTGCCCTCCAAGCTAAAAAAATACGAATTATCGACGGCTAATTCAAAGCAAAAAATAGTGTCAAAACCTTAGATAAACCATTAGAAACAGAATATAATAAAATACAGTACTTTACAGTAAAGTAAAACATCCTAAATGTAGAAATTGCTTTTTGCAAAACCGAAGTGAATTCGCAAGTTTCAATTAAGAATTGCAATGCTTCGCCAATGTTTGTCTGGATCAAGTGCTGCCGGATGGGCGGGAACGCAATTTTCGAAAGATAAATTTGCAGTGCTGTTCGATTACAATATTAATTAGGCGCTCGCAGCATCACCTTGATCGCCGAAAGACAGCGTGGAAACGCCATCGGCGTGTGGGATTATCGCTCACACATTCTGGCCACTCCATTTCCTTGCATTGTCCTGCCATCATCCGCAGCTCTACGCCCAATCGCAAATAATTCATTATCGAATGCATATAGACATTGATAATGGCGAATCAATGTCGACGCATTCAATTTGCAGGCAATTTTACCGAATTCCATTTTCCTTGTAATTGGAGCATCGCATTTTCATGAAAAATTAAGCAAATCGCTTAGATTTTTTTCAGGTCTTCCAAGAATGTGCCAAATTTCGTTACCTGATAGCGGCAATAAGGTGAACGTGCAGCGATTGAATAATGAGCGCGGAAAATTCGGTATTTTCTCATTTCTAACATTGATCCACGACGTGACCTGGAAGCGGCAAGTGGCGTCATATCGCACGCGATGGAAAATCATAATGCGGCCGCGTAATTATCGCCAGCAATGCGATGCGGTGCATTTCATTAAAAATTTGCGCCGCATAGTTATGAATGGGTTTGCCATTAGTGTAATGAAGAAATAAACAGTGAGCGCGACACGCATTTGTCGTCTAATTAGTACGTCGGCAGGCAGCGTAAGGGTGATTGCGATCCCATCAAGATAACTATGGCCGCCGGTTGAAGTCGCCATCGGTAATGATGCAATTTAAAATCGCCCGCAAATCTCTAATGACGCAGCACGCACAAAAACATGCTGAATAGGCGACCTTAATGCTGATCTATGTCCATGCTGGCCGCCGAAAGAAGTGGCCAGAAGTATTGTAGAAGCAATTAGATTCGCATTAAGTCCGCGTCTTTGCCCGCGAGCGCTCTTCCTTTGGCCTTTCCCAGCTCTTTTATGCGTCAGAAATATGCAAGACAACACGTGCGGCAACCATGCCCGGGAGGCATGTATCTCCATGCTGACGTCAATCTTCGGCTATCCTTTATATTCCATGTTCGATGCGTTTGCTCGTGTACGCAAAGAAATGGCGCGGAAAAGCGATATGGCAAGGGCGGGCAGTGAACGCCATCTCTCTCTGAGCGCCATCTGAGAGCCATGCAAGAGATTATATTGTCATTAAGAGCGAATCGCGATGGTGGATTTAATGTTAGGCTCAGCGCGTGCGCATCGAACTAATCCGTAAAACCCTCTGGCGACCTAATTGAAGTGTACAGCGTTTAATTACGCTCCAACTTGCTGTGGTGAACAATGCCAATACCATGTGCCTGCTAATACGCCAGGATTGATGGTAGTATTGGTAATTCAGGTCGCCATTGTGATTGAATGCGCTAGTAGGGCTTGCGAATTGCATTTTTAATGCTATGTGAAATATTCAAGGACAAATACGAAGTATAGTCTGAATCATTGAAATCAATCGATGCAAACAATGCTGAATTAGTTGTCGCATCAGGAAAAGTCGAATGGATACATTTATCCTCGATGATATTGATTAAGTAGTTTCAATTGGAGAGTGACTATTGTCAATCAGACAAATTAGCCATCTCATCATTGATTTTATCATATTTCTCAGTGGCGAGCATGACTCATCATCTGACCTACTATTGAGTCGTGATTAACGTCGACGTTTCATCAAGAGATCCCTATCAAATCAATATTCTTCGTAATCTTTCTTCTGGTAGTTTGAAGTTTCCCAGCATTTGTGAGTTTGAAAATTTAGATACTACAATATGCGCTGATAGGGATTGAACCCCAGACTTTCTGACTCAGAACTGAACACTTGTGCCACTAGACTACCGACCGGTTCTCCACTGGTTATATTAATGCAGCCTTGACTGTAGTTTCACTGTCGAATGACTTTGAAAAATGATTCCTTATCGTAGGTCAGCCGCGGAGAAGAATTCCAAAGGGAACGAAACAAGCCTGGACAGGAGACGTCAGTGGCTGAGTTCTGATGCAATTTGAATTGAATGCACAAGCTGCGAGTGCATTGCAATGAAGCAAACCAAGCAACAGCATTTGTTGGCAGCTGAGATGGGCCCGCTGAATGCGCCAGGCGCAATATGCATGAATGATGTGGAGAATTGTGGTATTATTTCGAGGACAAAGTCGCCGCTTCAGTTGCTAGCGAAATGCAATGGGCGGACAAAGATGACACTTGCATTTGAGCGCAACCACGAAGATTGCGCTTTATAAATGAACGAATGGAGGCACCGGGTAACTGTAAATACTTGCCCATTACTCATATTTTTCATCCGGATAATTATGCACAAGCTCACTTGGATACGCAAACGCCAAACGTCTTATTTTTAGATTCGAATCGCTCATAGATACGAACATGCCATACTCCAGCGAATTCTCGAATGCACGCAATTAGAGCTAATATTGTCTTCAACAGCTGCAAGTAATTACAATTTCATTTTATAATTTGCATTATTAAATTAGGAATGTCCAAATATTCTGATCTCGGGGGTTGTCGTGTATTAATTGGGTTATTAATGTTTCACGTTTTCTTGTTCTTAAATTGAACTATTTTGCGCATCAATTTCGAAGCGTAATAAATTGTATCATTGAATGAACTGAATCCCAAATGCAAAGGATTTTAATAATTCGATATGGTGCTTTTATTAACGGTTGCTTTTAACTAAATTAAGACGTGAAAACGCGGTTGATTCGTCAGCTGGAGCGACAAGACATCCCGTAATTTCGAAATAAATTGACAACAAACAATTCCGCAGCTGTAGCGACTTCGCAAAGATGAATAATAATGAAAACTTCACTCCGCACGACCATAATAGATAAACTTGCGGACGACTTAGGGCGAAATTTGCGGAAGTGTTTTAATAAATTCACGGTGAATGTCTGGCCGACGCGCTCGTTTGCGCAACTTTCGGCCAGCAGTTGCATTTTATGTTATTTCCTAATACGCCCTTGACATACGAAGCTTGAAGAACGCAACGTCGTGTAATTAGCCATCCTAATTAATTTGTTTACGCTGATTAGGCCAACTAAATGCCACGACATTGGGGTTGAATTGCTGCTTTATTTAACGCAACGTTTCCTACTCGGCCTCTTGGACTGCCATACAAAATGAAGTCATCGATCATTCTTGACATTTTTTCACGAGGCTTTCAATAAAGCGTGTCAACCACATGCCGAGAGCGGATAAGGTCTCATTGTCTCATTGCCTTACTCGCTGCGCTAGATTGAAGTAATCGGAATGCTCCGAGTCGACCAAGGATGGAGGGCATGCTTAGGGGCGATTGCAGGACAACTGTTACACTGGCTGAAACTTTGCCATCATGGCAGGCTGCAACAAATAAATGCATTATACCACTCAAGGGTGTCATCGCTTATGACCGATGTCTGTGGCAGTTAGCAGCACCCCAGTTTGCAACATTATCAGATACGACGCCAGTCATCTCAATTTTCTTCCATGTTCCATTGCGAATAAGTTACAGGCTTCCGAAATGAAACAATCATTCTACATGGAAACAAATTGTAATTTTCTTTGAAGCAATTTCCATCGGAAGTTGCTTGCGAAACTTCGCATTGCGAATGAATTTTGATGTGGGGAAATATTCGCTATTTGCCATCTGTCTGTCATTCGCAGTATCGTGACTTGTACAATACACAATATTGCATTTTCCCTTGGTAGCGGTTTGTGCGAAAGGCACTTGTAATTAAATCTCGATTATGAATAGCGGTTTGAATTAGGAATGCAATGCGAAACATATGCGCGCGTCCACATTTAGGCTTCTTTTATGGCACATTAAAGAGCAGCCCGCACTCGCTGACGAGAAAACCATTTCGCACGGGTTACGCCACTACCCCAACCACGGAAGCGAAGCCCTTGGCCTGGCCAAGCAAGCAAACTGAATCAAATGCAAAATGTTGCAAATTGCTACACAATGCCAGACATCAATGGCGCAAGAGTTTCCCTCGGAACAATGGCAAGTTGAATGCGCTCGCAGTGGTTGAAGGGTTGAAATAAATTTGCCCTTAAAGAGGCATTCAGACATTGCTGATTATTGATTAGACCGCAGAGTAACCAGCATGACGAAGATATTTCGCACGTATGCCAGAAGTGTCAACCCCTTCCAATGGATTTGCGCTGAGGGTGACTTTTGCTTAGTGCGACGGAGCACAGCAGCCCCGACGCAGTGATGCGTAAATAGTGGCTAAATGGAATTAAAGAAACTTTTTCAGCACACATTCGTTGCGATCTGCGCGTGGCAAGCACGGGGGTGCAACTGCAATTTCCACTAGGAAGCGTGATATATGAATGCACGAACGCAATGGATTTCTTCGAGATGAGCGATCAATGTTCAGAGCGGATCGGAAAGGGGCTGGTTTCATTTTATTAACCACGAAATTGACTTAACCCAATATTACGCAGGGGTGAAGCAGGGATGCTGCAGCTGGATTCAACCCTGTATGAGACTCACCGCCTCTCGGTGTTTCAATATGAAATACGAAATATTTCGATGATTCGAATGACGCATCCAAATTATATCGATGATTTATTCGCCCTCGCGGGGCCCAGGGGGTGAGGAGTTAAGATGATATTATAAGTTTTTGAATATTTTTCACCCTATCTTTAGACAAAGTTTCAACTGAAATTCCAAATGTAATTTATAAGAAAAACGAGAGGAGTTGTTTTCAATTCAAAGGGGAGCGAATACAGAAAGTAATTGTTTCAATGGCATTTCGTATTATTGTCATTCTAATCTCAAATAACTGGCTGTATTTCTCGTGTAGTCCCAGATGTCGATTTCTTAAATATACGAGACTTTGGTTATCTCAGAAAATCATTGCCGAGAAATAAACAAAAGCGTTAATTAACGAGTGATAATTTGTTATCTAGCCGGTGTTATCTTTCTGATTACCAGAAATTGACTAGCAGCTGTAAAATGTATGTATTTATGAAGAATTGGCGGGATTCCAGAGGAAAATGCTCATAAAGTTCCCAGCTAGGTCAAAGATGTTTCTGAAATGTCATATTAACAATAAAGAGTAAAATGACTCCTCTCAGCAATAAACACAGGATAGAACTGCATTCCGGCAATTCAGCCAGCCATCTAATCCATTAGCAAAGATTACAAAAAACGATAAAGCAAGAAGATTTTACGCTTCATTTAATTAAGACTCATTACGTTTCTCTTTCATTAGTATTGCAATTGATATATTGAAATAAATCAGGGCTTATAATCAAAATGGAATCTCTCAAATGTCCAACCAGGTCATTTTAAAAATGGACGCAAATTGTCATTTCAGCAAATTCGGCTCACTGCGAATGAACAAAAGCACGTCATTTTATAAATTTATTTTTCGGGTTTAATACAATGGGCACACTAACGCAATTGCATCAGGGACCAAAACCGCAGCATAAAATGCAATATTTCCACATTGATTGATGGTGAAAACGGAATATTAAATTATCCCACACGCGATTAGGGCTCGTCCGTGCCTTGGCGAGCTCATCATAATACCCTGTGTCTCCCTTGGGTGGCATATGCACGTGGCGCACGTGGACGCAAACCTCCCCAAATACACCATTGCGGATGTCCAGAAATAAAGCCACTCGTTATGCTCACTATAATTACAATTAGAAATAACGGTAAACGGTGCAAAAACTGTCCAGGCACACTTGCATTAAATCGAACGCTAAAAGGCAGGGCCGGCTCCAGGAGGAAGCAAGATGCGTTGCATAGGGGCACCCAAGGATCCGGAATACCATACCTGTCGTTTGGAGACGGTACCTCGGATATCCCCCGTCTCCTGCATCTTGGAACACCATAATGCATCGATTTTAATTTTTCTGTAATGCTGCTTTGAGGGACTGGAGCCGGCACTGTTAAAAGGACTGTAAAAGAATTAGTGATTGCCTGGTATTACATGTTCGAGCGCATTTGTTAATATTTCATGCGCACAGATTAAAGTGGCATCAATGATTCTCAATTCTGGTAAGAAATCACGTTTGGTGGTGTCGGCTGACTTTTCTCCACGCAAATTTTATGGTTATTATCATCTTAGCGCGGAGTGAGCCTGCAGGTATACGGCAGGAGATAAAATTTTATAGATCCAAGAAGCTTTCAGCATTTTTCCAGCACGGCAGATGGATCCAGTGAAGGAGGATTAAAAGCGGGGATTAAAACGATAAAAAATCGAATCGTTTCGCACCGCGGCCCCTGATTAAACTTTGACTAATGACAATTACTGCATATTCGAGCCGACGAATTTATTGGAATTCTTCGCATCGCTTGACAAACCATCAATAAACATCACCTGCCCAAATCGACTCAAATTACCCACCCTGGCTCCACGTGCGCGCGTATAAATAATTGTGGGCACACCTCTGCGACGGCAAATGGACCACACAGCAGAAAAAATCGACTGGCATTAATTCTTCGATCAAATCCTCACAATTTATAGCGCTCCGCACATCTACAGGGTGTTTCCACACTGACCCAGTTTGCTCAGACCACCACCGGCAGCTGCAGCCGCATCTCCTCGCTGAAAAACTCGCTGTAGCTGAAGTGCGCACGCTGACCATTGAGAGCAGAGAAGATTTGCGTGATTTGTGCGTTTCCAGTTCACGTGGTGAACTGCACTCGGTTTCTCATCCTCTTCGCCGACGTCATAAATCACTCGCACACGCATTTACCATTTATCGGTTATCAATTCCCCGCAGCTAGAACGGAGAAATGTCTCCAAGTAGAGCAATCCATGTCCTCGGGCATTTTGCGCCTCCAACTTATCTCGACGGCGAGATCAATGGTGGCTTCGAATAGAATTAAGAGCAAATTTCGCGATTTGCATCTGCGTGAATATTGTTTACGACGAGATCGCCAATCGCTAAAGTGAATAAATGCCCGGCCAGATGCTGCGGCAAAGACAAAGAAGGGCATGGTGCATACTGAGTGACTCCGACGACGAGTGCGAATCTGTAATCGTATCGAAGCGAGCGCAGGCTAGCGCTGCGTTGTATATTTAAGAAATTATGCATTCCCGTCAGCCTTTAATTATCCGCTACTGTTTTTTGTGCGGCGAACTCGAGCCGAGTCCGAGCGGCAATTAAAATATTATCCCACATGCACGCGGCTCTTAATGCATCTTAATAACAGTCATTATTTCAGCGCTGTGCTCGTAATCCGAGCCTGATCAACGATCCGTCTCCTATGCTAATGGCAACTCGCGACCGCGCAATCAAATCGTCCGTATTCCTGTCTCCATCTTCGCATCGCCGTCACTTTCTCTAGGTGCCAATTGCGCCGATACCAGCCGCAACAAGACAAGCGATGATATCTCGAATGATGGATGACGGTCGCCTTACCACGCCGCATCCAGCAGCGAATATTTGGCGCACGTCCGCAGAAGGAATGCTGCTGCAGCCTCACCTGTCACCTGATGCGTCCCAACAAATGTTGACAGCGTTGCCCATTTGCTGTTCCGACTGATAGCATCGCGAGAAGCGCAAAGGAGTGCTCAGCCCGATTGTCAAGCAATAACTTCATTAATTTGAATGGTATCATAAGCCAAGCCGAGTCACCACGCGGTCGCAGGAGAAATTGGGATATTAATATCATATAAGTTCGTAAATAATTGCTTGCCGCCGAAAAATGCGAACAGTAATTGGGCGATTTTAATCTCACTCCAACCCAGTTGCGTTCCGCACAAGAGCAGCGAGCAAGTCGTTCATTAAAACCAACAACTTAATATGGAAAATCAAGCAAAACAACAGCAAACTGTGGTGGCAACTGTTCAGCGACCCATTTACAGGTAAATTTCTCCGCTCCAAACCAAGTTTTCGGTCATTTACAATGAACGTGACTGAAACTGTAGCCGTTAATATCATTTTCTAATCGACACAGAAAGTCATCCATTTCATTTCATTTGTCAGCACAATGTGGTAGAATCCTACTAAGAATATCTTCCTTCTCTCCTTCATTTTTCCCACTCTACCTAACCCCGATTCTAGCGGTGTCCTATCCTATTTCCTGGCTGCTGGGTAAGCTCATTTAGTCTTGCACATTTATGAGGTTGCATATCCTTGATCTTAGAACTTGAAAATGTAACGCCCAGCTAGGGATCGATCTCAAGACTTTCGGGTTGGCAACCGAGCCTTTAACCACTTGACTACCGAGAAGCTTACACTACCAAGCGTTAAAACCTAATCTAACACCTGTTTTCGGTCTTTTACAATGAACGTGACTGAAACTGTAGCCGTTAATATCATTTTCTAATCGACACAGAAAGTCATCCATTTCATTTCATTTGTCAGCACAATGTGGTAGAATCCTACTAAGAATATCTTCCTTCTCTCCTTCATTTTTCCCACTCTACCTAACCCCGATTCTAGCGGTGTCCTATCCTATTTCCTGGCTGCTGGGTAAGCTCATTTAGTCTTGCACATTTATGAGGTTGCATATCCTTGATCTTAGAACTTGAAAATGTAACGCCCAGCTAGGGATCGATCTCAAGACTTTCGGGTTGGCAACCGAGCCTTTAACCACTTGACTACCGAGCAGCTTACACTACCAAGCGTAAAAACCTAATCTAACACCTGTTTTTTCCTACATGTTTCTAAGATTCTCCTACCGAAATGCTATAAAAACCTAGAATCCATATCTCAACAGAATTTGTTACACTTGCCAGAGGTTGAGTTTATGAAACAGGCATTTAACCCCTCTACTGCCATATCAATTCCAGCAACAACTTCGTCAGTTAACAATCAATACTTCAAGGTTAAAGCAAACTATTCAATTAATAAGTATTCTTGTTGCGCATCGTGTGTGAGCAAGCTGGCAATTTGACTCTCCGCCTCTTCCTTGATTTGCCATCCTGAATTAATCTGCTGTCCACAGCATCGCAAAACGATCTTAAACCATCTCAACGCAATTATTTTATTAGCGCTCGTATATTCTCCTCTGCAGGAGTCTCTGCAATCTTTATTGCCATGGATTTAATCTTATCGCCGGCTGCCTCCAAAGACCTCCTAGTCATCTGAAGGACCAAAATCGTTCTTCTGCATCAATTAGATGCTTTGTAACTGCGCTATAAATTCGTAATCAGTCATCGGCGTAATTACTACCAAGCTCGCATGAATTTTTTAATTAAGCCAACGTACGAGTTGCACCCGTAAAAATGTTAACATTTTTAAGCCAACAATTATTTCGACGAATTTCGCCGGTTTTAAAGACGACTTTGAGCGGCATTACAGTAGCTCAGTAAGTTCGTCCTCGTCTTCACGGAACTCGCTGTGAACGGCGTAAAACAGGTCGAAACCTATTATTAAAAAGCCCGCCTGCTTCTTGGTTGACGGGCAGCGAGGAGCAAATCGGCGTGGAGATGATATCTTCATTACCGCATGCTTCAGCATCTCCAGCCTGCCTCTTTGTCTCCCAGCGGCCGCGTTCGTAGATCTCATCATTCGCATCGTGCATAAATTTCACTGCGGACGTCACCACCCTGTGCATACCGCCTTTACGACTATTTAGACTTCTTTTAGTGTACTTTATGGGCGCATCGTGGGCAATAGGGCGCTTATCATGCGATGACAAACACTGAGATGAGCATCTCTAGCTGGCCGGCCGCACAGCGCCCACAATTCCCTGTTCCCTTTCGCAATCTGACGCTGACATCGATTTCATTTCGCAATTTATGCGTGACGCATTGTCTTCCCGATTGCCTTCATGCTGGCATTGCAATCATATCAACATTGGCGCATTATTGCTCGCTTGTGCATCTCGCATTCGAATTGAATTAAGGCCCATTGCAAACAATGTGTGGGCGCACATTATAAACGCATTATAAATGCAAAGCAACTCGCCGATTTGTTGCTGATCGTGGCCGACAATTTAATTCGCATTTGTTTCATCCTCCTATTGTCTTCATTTGCCGGCAGGATGTTTGTCTGCCTCATGTCATCCCTGCAAATGGCTGACGCCATCATTACATCCCAATTTCGTCGTCTTCACGCTCGATTAATGTTTTACGTCGTGTAACAATAGCTTATATTACAATGCAATTTGTTATCATTACTATTATTAGTAATCCAATTCATTCGTCGGTCCTCAGCCCCAAACTTCTTCTTGCTACATCTGGCCTAACATTTTGTTTCTGTTATCATTTTATCTTCTTGCGATGGATGCATTAATTGTCTATGAATTGTATCAAATTTAATTGAATCTTAAGACGTTTCTCTATTTGTAGCATAAGATCGGGCAATTTACAGACGCTGTCTGAGCAGACATCCAATGTTCATGTTTAAGTTGATGAGGGCGCTTGTTCCTCTGGCCTACGCATCAAAAGGAAGGAAAAGTGGGTGCGTAACGAGTCCTGGATGGTCTTAGCATATGACAGAGGGGATCTGTGTTTGCCAATTCCGAATTTTGGACGGCGTTTTCAAGAAACGAATGTAGACTCGAATTATGAACGACATCCCCCATGGGATTTATGGATTAGTGTCAAAATGCTTTATCCACCTGTTTTGTGCTCCGTCTTGCAGTTACGCTTCGCATTAAATTTGAGAGAAAGCCTTACGATGTTCTTTCGGCGTCGTCCGCGAATCGAATGCTATTGATTGCCATATTCGGCTTGAATCGATACCTCCGATTAAAAGCCATTACCACCACCTGGTAGCACAATGTATTCATAACTCCTTCATGCTTATCAAGCGAACCCGATGGAGCAATTTACTAAATGCCATCCGCAATCACGAAATGCAACCGTCGAGGGTAACCATCCGCCTTCTCCCCTCCATCTTCTTCTTCTGCTGCCGAAACTCGTCACGGTCCCTATTCACTACAAAATGGTCGCACTTTTCCATTTAGTGAATCAGCATTTCGGCTGCTTTTTGTCCTCGTCTTCCCAGATGCGTCGATGATTAAAGGCTAATTGTAGGATAATCGTGTGTGAAATAGCGTTGAATTGGGTTCAGGGCTCAGCAATCGGGAGGGTTAAACGCAATGAGAGAAATGTTGGAGAAATTGAAACGTGCACTCATTGCCGAAGACTTGATTGTCTGTTCGTGTCTTGCGGACATGGAGGTCGGACGGACGGGAGACACGGTTACGATGCGTGCATATTCGGCCAGTCATTGCACGATTAATTTTCATATTTCATCACGTCCGACATTCGACTCGCGGCGATCCAGAAAGTCGTCCGGCAACCGGCCGCAGCGCGATCATCATACATAAGCCATTCAGGCATCAATAAATCAACGCGCGTTCGTTAATTGCCATGAATTTTAAGTGATTTTCGCTAGCACTGCGCGACCTCACATCCACTGCCCCAGTGCCAGCTCCAACATTTCAGCGCCTCGATGCAAAAACAGTCATTGACGCTCCTCAAAGCAGCATTACAGAAAATTTGATAAATCGGTTAATTATGATATTCCAAGATGCAACGGACAAGCACAGGGAATACCAGAGGTACCGCTACCAGACGATGAGTTTGGTATTCCCCGTGCTTGACCACTACCTCATATCGCAATATCTTATGGCCGACCTCACCAACATGGCTTAGTGCTAAACATGCTTAAAACGATTACTTAACATATATTTGCCTCGGACCGACAAGATTTTACGTCTACGCTTGTGGTTCTGCAAACCTATCTTAAGTTCATTAGTTAAAGGAACAAAGTATCCCTTTGTATAAGCATACTAGTGGAGTACCCAGCGTTGCTTGGGCTTTACTACTATTTGCACATCTATCCGTCCGTCTGTTCTGCTCGTCCACCTGTTGGCAATCGATTGACGACGATTTCTTCGACTTCTTCGGATCCTAGCCGTCACTGTCATCGCCGTTTTACTGGCCAATATAGTTAATCCACGTTTCCGCGCCCACCACTATTTGACTGAGGAATGCTTCGCCTTCGCTGTTGAATCGCTCTATGAAGGCACATGCATACCACGTTCCTGGCGATTTCGTGAGGTCTTGCGCTTATTG